>QTSX02000102.1:0-290211 GCA_014839935.2 Entomophthora muscae
ATACTTTTCTTATCACTAGGCAACATTCCCACCATGCACTTGTACTTCAGCTAGTTCCAATCCCTCTGTGGGTCTGTACCAGTCTTTCAAAAACCTAGTAAACTCATTCCCAATAAACTCACTTCCCCTATCTGTTATCTCAAGGTGTCTAGTTAATCTCTCTCACTCCTCTGGGGAAGACTTACTAGTGGAAACCCTTTGACAGCTTTAACGTTAGATGTCTTCATCCCTTGGGTAGAGTATAAGATATTGGGCAACTCACTCATAGGGTCTATCTTTACTACTGGGGAATTTGGGCAGGGTTCAAAATGGGCTTTTATTCACTTTCAGAAGGAAGATCCCCTTAGAAACCTTTTGTTGTATGTCCTGGGGGTCTGGGTAAAAATTGATATGTGCCAACACCTGAGTCCTTCAACAATCTCTTAGACTCCTTGTACTTGGTCTTGAGCTCCTTCTCCTTGCTCAACCTTGACTCCTTTATCTTAAGCCCCAGCTTCTTAATCTTGGGCTCCAGAACCTTTTTCTTGGGCTTCTGCACCTTTATCCTGGTCTAAAGCTCTCTGTTTAGCTCTAGTGGTCTTGTTATTCCACTTGATCCAGTCCCTGAAAAGTCTCAGATTGAACCTGTAAATTTACTGCCACCTTTGGCCTTGAATTGAACCATCTTTCCCTGTTGCACCAAAAAAGGCCCAAAAATGACAGCCAAGCCGCTTAATTTCCTAGGGGATTTATCCCATACTGTTGATGAGATATTTGTTCTGGCCTACCCTGTGTATCCCCTAGCTTTGTTTGTTCCAACCTAGGAATAAAGCCTGATCAATTTGGACTATTTGCTGGCATGGTGTTGTCCACTTTTAAAAACAATCAGAAATGCCTAATCAGAAGACGCTACATCAATACCCAGGAAGTCAAATGAACCTGAAATGTGTGGGATGCCTCCCAGTCAATCAGGCGGAGCCGCGGAAACTATCTTAGGAACCTTCAGCACCCCTGGCCTTGGCTAGCAAATTTTATCCCTTGGCCAATTAGATGCAGCACTTGTAGTCATGTGATTATTCCCAGTCAACACACCCCTTTTTACAATGCCAGGGGACTTTGAGTCCCCTGCTTGTCAATTTTCAACTTAAATAAACTTTAAATAGTTTTCAAACCCATAAGGAAAGCCCTAATTCTTCTCTTTTGGTGGCTTGGTTTGAAGTTCTTCTCTATTTTAAGCAAAGTGTTAGTAGTTGTCTTTTAATACTTACTACTATACAGTCCTTTTCAAACCCAGCAGCTGCTTTCAAATCCCTAAGCATAGTGTTAACACTTAGTTGTTGTGTTTATTGCTTGCTCTTTTGAACTCACAGTTTGAACCTTAAATTTTAGCTTAAAATTCATATTAATTCTATTAAAATTTTGAATTTTCTCTTTGAATTTACTGGTTTTGAGTCTGCTTTTGCTTTTACACCTGCTCAAGACACCCAAGGCTGCTGCCAAAGCCTCCAAGTGTTTCTGTCTATCCCACTTCTAGTTTTCTTTGTAGTTGCCCCTTTCAGCCAAAATTCTATTGATTTGAGTCCTTATAATTGCACCCTGAAACTCTAAATTTTGTAGGCTACATTATTATGATCCTCCAAGTCTTAAGATTTGTGGTGTTTTCTTTGGCCCCCTTTGTGCTTCTCCTTTGGACAACTTCCCCTGATTTATGGTCTTGTATCTCTTCCTCTGTGTGCCTTGTGGGGACAATCCCTCTAGTCTCCTGCACCTCCCCGGTGAACTTCTCATTTTGGGGGAGACAATTGTCAAGAGCTTAACTTGCAATGACCTGGACTTTCATGCTGTTGACTACACTGTGCCTGTCAGGAATATTCCTGAAATAAACCAAATTATCACTGGAGGACAAGTTTAGAAAAGAAAAGATGTTTTTCCAGTCAAGGAGTCAAAATTTAATGAGGACTTTCCCCCTATAATTGGGGGAAATAAAAATTAAACCAAGGAAGAAACGGAATTTAATAGCCACTGGAATAATTTAACATCCAAGCAGGCGCCTGCCAGCACCCTCTGCCAGCCTCCCAGCCAGATGCCAGCGGGCCTCCTGCCAACCCCCCTTGCCCAGCCGCCTGCCAGGCCTGCCGCCAGCCCGCCTGCTTGCTCCCCAGGTCCCAGGCCCCAACCCACAGCCAATAAGCAGCCCCTATTACCTGCAGCCAATCAGAAAACTCCCTGTTTTCAAAGGAATAAATATTGATTGATTCCTGCCCTTCAGAAAAAGGGCAAGTTCAGGGTTTAGATTCTGTGAAATATTCTGGCTCACCAGAAGATGGTAAAATTCAGGTTTCAAACTTGGAGAACAATTCAACTCCAAACCAATGGGATTCAGAGGACCAAACCACATGCCTGAGTCCAGACCCCAGCCAAACTAAGCCTTCCAAGACCAAAATAGATTGTGAAAACTCCATGAGCCTTCAACATCACTTGACTCCACCCCCAGGGGAAATCATTGGCTCTAGTCAAGAATGGCCAAAACCCCAACAGATTGCCAAGGAACAAGAATTTGGCCACTTTATCCAACCCCAATTCCCAACCACCTTTTCCAAACCTTTGGGCTCTCCAATCCCTTGTTTTCATTCCCACTTGCAAAACTTTGCACAGTGGGAAGCACTATAAATAAGGGGACCCCTCCTCAGTAATAGCTTGTGCTATTATTGAGTTTAATACCCTCAATAAAGCTAAATCTTACTTAAAACTTAAGTCAACTTTAAAATAGTTAGTCCCTGCCAAACTCCCTCCAATCCAAGGAAGATGAACCATCTCATCTTAACAGCTGTGTTTACTTCTTGCTTTAGGATTGGAGGCTATCAACAAGGACAAGAGTTCTTTGGCCCCTCACCAGAAGGGTTAGGTCATGATCCTCAATATGACCCTGGACAACTCAACTCCCCCTACTCCAGTTCCTGGCCTCTCCTGGTGTCCCTGCATTCCATGCTGTTCATTGCAGTGTACACCTCCATGTACTATGTGTCAACGTACTTTGCCAGGAGCTCTGGAAGATACAACCTTCATGCTAAGGTCTTCCGTTGGTTGATGACCATCTACCCAATCATCACCGCCCTGACTGCTTTTCTAATTTTCCAACCTCCTGACATACCTGCTGCAAGTAGTACCTACTTTAACTGGGTATTACAGTGCCTGCTCCCACATTAGAGGAGGTGCCAGTGTCTACCCTTCTCAGCTTGGAGGAAAACAACTTGATACCTCTTCAAGCACCTGTGAAGTTGCCTCCTGCTCCCACTTGCATGCCCTGGTTGCTCACTGGGTTAGTGTTAATGGGATTGAACACATATTTTCCCCAGTTGTCTTCTACGTCCTCTCTTTGGTCCCTTCTCCAAGCAGCAATCCCAGTACTCCACTGGGCAGCATCCTGGTGGTTCATCTTGCTGGGATGGGAGCCAAACTTAGTTAGTTTAACCCCCCTCTCTCAAAGAACCTTGTTTTATAGCTCCTTGTATCAGTCCTTTTTTTCTTTCAGAACTCTGGTCTCACAGGCTTAAACTATCCAGTTTTTCCTGCTTTACAATAAATTAAATTTTTTAACTTACTTCAGCCAATTGAAAGCCCTTCTTTTTCTGCTTAATTCCCTCATTTTTTAGGCTTAAACTCTTTAGTTAAAGCCCTTAAAACAATGCTCCAACAAGCTTTGACCTGCAGCCAATCAAACGCCTATATTGAAATGTTTTGCTGAAGTGTTTGCCTTAATGACTTTCTCTTGACCCTGGTTCAAACCTGGTGCTGTCTTGCTCCAGAATAACCTTAGCTCTGGGTTTCAAACAATTGTGTGTGATTCCTGTCATGTTTCTCAGGTAAAACTCTTGTGCTTTCACATGTGTTTTACTTAAGGGATTTTCAAACCCTTAATTCTTCAATGTTTCTCTGAGTTTCTCCACATTTCTTCAACATTTTAACACTTCAAACTTGTCTGTTGCTTGCTTCTTGCCTCTCTCAACCATTTTGGCAAAATTCCAGCCTTTGTTCCAACAGTTTCTCTGTCCTGTTTCTGGCCTCTTTGGCTTCAGTTCACTCAATTGAACCTTGATAAATTCATAGTCTAATTCCTGTGAAATACTTTCTTTTTTCCCTTCCATTTTACATATGATGTTTAATATAATCTTTTTATCATATCATTTGGCAGTTTTTTATTAATTCTTTTACTGCTTCTTTCTGATTAATAAACCTGCTTTCCATAGTCCAAATCCAGCCTTCTGGATTCCATATCTACTTCTTCTGGTTTTTCCTAACCAACTTCCATTTTCCCAGCTAGTCCTTCTCCATGATCTTCTGGTCCTCTGGCTAGTCCTTTTCTATGATCTCCTGTCCTTCAACTAGTCCTTTCCAGTAAATCAGCTAGTCCTCACTTTGAACCACCTAGGTTTCATTCCCTCTAACCACCAAGGTTTCTTTCTTCACCATGATCCCTCAGTCTTTTAACTGGTCTTTACTGTGATCATCCAGTCCTTTTTACTAGTCTTCACTAGGATCTTTTTCTTTGAACTACATTTAGTTCCATTTTTAGTCCCTGTTACCAATACCTCAGACTCAAGCAATAAGTCTACAAGGCTAATGGCATTTGACTTGGCCCTGTAAGTGACCTCCACTTGGGCCATTCAACTACAGACAATCCTCATGTCTGTGCAGTTGTCTTTACTTACTCAGGTAGTTAATTCTGAGCTTTCAGGCATAAATTAACCAGTTTTACTTCCCAGAGGCCTGATCATACCAAGTTCTGAAGCTGCTTCCCCAAGCAGCTACCCTGATAAAACCTCTGAGCATATTCATGCCCCCCAATGGTAGCTTTAGGACCCCCCCCAAAGCCTCCAGGGAAACACAGACAAGGACACCCTGCCAGTCCTTTAGGTAGGATGCTTACTCACAGACTTCCTGTGAGTGCACAAGGGCAAGTAGAGCTATCTTAGCTCCTCCCTTCCCTGGTAGCCTGTGTTACCTGCCAGGGTCACAGCACCCATTCTCCCTAGGAGCCAAAGTTACCTGCCAGGTAAAAGAACCATTCCCCACCCCTAGTAGCCAATGTTACCTGCTGGGTAGAGATACCTGAGCAACTCCCAGAAGCCAACGTTACCTTCTGGGCTGGTTTAACCTCTGCCTCTAGTAGCCAATGTTACCTACTAGGAAGGCCTTACCTTCCCTAGTATCCTCATGTTACCTACTAGGACTCTACCTGTCTCAAAACTATCTATCCATGACTAACTTTCAGCATGGAGTTTTTTATTGAAGCCAAATAAACCCTCACCTGCAAACCTGCTTCCATGTGGACCATCACAACCAGCCTAAAGAAGGTTTTACCCCATCTGATGTAAAGATCTATGAGAGAAAATTCTTGCCTGGTCATAGGTAAAGTGCTTGAAAAATTTGTGGTCATTGTAGTCCAAGTACAATCTACTGTCCAATAAATTGCCCCATCTGGAAAATGACAACCCTGCCCAGCTGGCATCTGGCTTTGAACCAGGACATTTAGTGGTGTCCAAGGAGCTGGAACACCACACTCAGACTCCTTCAATGATGGTGAGACAAAGGGCCTCTCTGTGAGCAAGGGCACAGAATAGTGTGCATATGGGGGTGACTGTTCTGGGAAGACCTTGAATACACTTATGTTTTACTTATCCTTCTTAAGTATAATGGCTCTTTTGGGGATGAAATCAGTGGTTGTTGCATCTAAGGGTTAGATTATTTCCATGGATTTATCTATGGTTAGATGGCTCATGTATGGGTTTTTGAGAAGTTCAAACTGTACAATATCCTCATACTTTACCAGACTTTCTTTAAGCTGAGCCTTCACTTATTCTCTGCTCATATTAGAAGCAGTGCCTCAAAATAGATTAAAAGGGTGGTGCCCTTGTTGAATCATGTTCTGATTGTTGGGATAATTGCCTTCCCCTTATAATCAGTGACCTCTACAGTGAAGACCTCTTCAGAAGCCTGGTCAGTGTCCTCCTTGTTGAGAAAAGCTAGGTCAAATAAGTCCTTAAAAGGACTCTTCTGAAGTGAGACTGCCTTTGTGTATATGAAGGCAGTGACCTTTGCTGCCTTCTGGAAAATAGTGGAGTCCCCTTTGAATTTGACTCTTACTTTGTGGGGGACTGGAGACCTGGGAAAAGTGTTTTTGATCTCCTTGAACCAACATTATGAAGTTAAAAATTCATCCAGTCTTTTTTGATATGAAGGGCCTATTTTGGTGTTTCTAATGAAGCTGACTAGCTGGCCCTTTACTTATTGCTTCTTTTACTGTACCACTTTGGCCCAATATCTGATGATATTGGTTATTATATCTTTTTTTAATAAAAGCCTTCTTTAAACTTAGACTATTATGTGCTTGTAACTGTTTTTGATTTCCATACCAAATATTAGGGAAAGTCACTCAAATAACACATATTTAGTCCTGAATGCTGACTTTGGTATGTCCTCATGTTTAACTCATATTTGATGGTATCCTGCAGTTAGGCCAATCTTTGTGAAAAATTGAGACCCCCTAAGGCATCAAAGAGGCTGTCAATTATAGCTAGGGGATACCTGTTCTTAATTGAGGCTTTCTTATGATCTTATCAATTAATAAAAATACTTAATCCTCCGTCTTTTTTATCCCCAAAGAAGACAGCTGCACCAAAAGTAAATTTAGATGATCAAATGAGTCCTTTTTACACGGCTTTATCTAGGTACTCATTTAGTGTGTTGTCTTCTTGAGAAATTAAACAATAGATGAGTCTTGTTTTAGGGACACCCCTTTCATATCAATTGTGTGTTAGATACCCCAATCAGGTGGTAATCCTGGTAGCTCCTCTTGGAAGACAGAAGAAGGATTCCTGGATAAATTGTTGGTGTAAAGAGTCCAGTTTATTTGAGGATTCTGTGCTTTGAAGTGAACAAGATTGTACATAAAGGTGTTCTAATCAATCTTGTCTACTGTCCTTTCCTTTCTCTGTTTCTGTAATTCTCACAAATACATCATCCCTCATAAGGGTGTCAAGTGGTGTAGGATATACATGAAAGTGTGCTTCTCCTCATTTTATAGTGAGTGTGTTGCTTTCCCAGTCAATTTTTTGTCTTTTCTTCTTCATCTAATTGAGTCCTAGTACAATATTATACTTAGGTATTGGAATGATGGGAGCCACTAAAGATAGTTTTAACATCCCCTATCTGGTCCTGGAAGGGTTTTGCCTCTTTACTGACTGAGGTGCTCCTGTTGTCTGCCATGATAACTCTTTTGATGCTGCTCTTTATTGTAGATAGTTTCATAAGGTTGAAAAATCTCTTTTCAGTCAGGAAGTGATCTGCTCTAGTATCAAATAGTGCTGTACCTTGCTACCTGCAAAAACAGATAGGAAAAGCAAGGAGTTATTTTCTGTTTGGGCAACAAACATTATAGGGTCACTAGAGGGTAATTAGATGATGGTGATTGAATCCATGTCCTGGCCCATGTATAAGTCTTGTAATGTGGGGGAAGGTGGCTTTCCTAAGCACTCCCCTGGCCTTTTTCCTCCTCAGGTGCAGTGTCAGTGCTCATCCAGCTTCCTTGACCATTATAGCTTCTTCTTTGGGGGTCTAGATTATTGATACCCACTTCAATTCCAACAACCAAATTTCTAACACCAAGATTTCCAAAAGAAATGACGGTATTTTAAATTCATTTAAAATGTGATCTAAATTAAACTTTTTAATCTATGGTGTTGCTTTGTTGGAAGCAGTGCTGTCAGAAATCCTGTTGTCAGAGTCAAAGTGGGTACAAGAGTGTTAGTTTACTGGCTTAATTATTAGAACAGGTGTCCTTTCAGGATTAAAAATTCTTTTCCCCTCAAACCCTGGGCCTATGGGCAGGATTTGAACCCTGACCCTGAATTCCTGCGGTCTGTCTGGCCCTAAGGACCAAGGGGCTGCCTGCCTGCCTTTTCCTGGGGTCAAGCCCCTGCAAGCTGAAGCCAATAATGATGGCCCAAATGATCAAGCAAGCCAAACCAAAGGATGCATTGCATCAAGTAAGAGGAAAATCAAGGCGCTTAATGGAGGTAACAAAATTCCAACCATTAGCTTCATGAGTTTGAAAGCTACACCAGCAGCCAATCAAGAGTCACCCCCAGGATAAAGCACGGGCCTGCGGCCCAAACCCATGACCACAACTCTAGAGAAAGATAACCAAGTAGCCAATTTGAGATCTTTGACCAATTAAAGAAATCCTGGCCCAGGTGCCATTTTGCCGCCTTTGAAACCAAGCACTCAGATCCCCCGGGCCCACATTTCCCAATGCCCTGATAAACCCTCATGGAAACTGTTAAGTTTGGAGGTGGGGTACTATATAGACCCAAAGACCCTGCGCTTCAAACTTATTGCCATTTTTGAATAAAGGTTATGTTATTTTGGCTTACATAGCTACTGCCTTATTTTGTCTTTTTCATCTATCAAATCAGTACAAGATCACCTGGCCCTCCTTCCCCTCTTCCCGCAGATTCCTGTCCCCCAGGTGTTCCCTTTGGTCCTGTCCACTTCACAAAGTACCCTCTGAAACCTGAATATAATGAATACACCCCAGAAAAGATCCTCAAACTAGATCCCTTAGCCTACATATAATCTACAGTTAGATAAAACTGTCAAGGCCCCTGGATATTATCAACACCCAAGTTGTTTAGAGTGAAATTCAACTACCTGCCTGCCTGCCTGCCTGCCTACAAACTCCACATGGAACTTCCTGTGACTCCCAATCCAATGCCTGCCTCCTCACCTACCCTCCCAACCAATCACACTGGTAAGCTGTTTCAGATTGTGTCATCACCCTCACAGGGGTGATCAACACTATAATCCCAGTTATCAGCCTGTGGTCCTTGGTGGGGAAGTCCATCCTCCTACCTCTTTAAGTTTGCTCCTCTCTTGTGGTGGGCTTTACCCCAAAAAACCCAGCCCAAGTAATCCCCGAAAACTGAAAGTCTGGCCGCCCAAGACTGGATCCCTAAAATTATGGCAATCTACTTTGAACCTGGTACCCTGAGCCCCAAGATGTTGTTATTTCTTGGGGCATCTTGTATGCTTTTTTCTATGATTATCACTTATTACACCCTTAATATGACCAAGAACCTGATCTCTTCCATGTGGAAGAATGCAAACCTGAACAACCATAAGAAAACCAACACTGCTGCTTCCAACACAACCAAGACTCCCTCCTCTCAGGTGCAGAAAGTGATTTTCAACCAATCCCTCACCAAGGTGGAAATGCCCCAGATAGGAAAACTTAAACTCAAGGAAGCTTGAAGTGCTATGCCAGTCCTCCATCTACACTTCTAAGACAACGCTCCATATTACTCCAGTGACACTGAGACAGTACTTTGAGTTTCCCCCATGCTATCTGGAGATTCCCTAGACTGGTTTGGCAAGGCCACAGCATAAGACATGGAATTCTTCTTGGAATATGCCAATTTTAAAGCAGAATCAATGGCCACTGGCAAAGATTGTAACACTAGATATTACGCCCTGAATTCCCTGTTAGAAATCTGACAAGGATCCTGAACCATCCAAGTGTATATTGACAAATTCCTCAAGCTGAAAACCTGCACCCAGCTTGAGGACAACCTAGCAGCCATCATATTCCAAAAGGGAGTGAACCCAGCCATCAAGGACCTGTTAAAACACCCCCCCCCACTCTTGTCCTATAAGAACTAGTTCTGCTATGCAAAGGCCTCAGCATGAACCAAGAGAACGCCAGTCCAGCCCAGCACCAACAAATCCAAACCCAAACCCCCATGCCCATCAGAGCAGGAATGACCCCTGAAGAACTCCAGAGACACTATAGAGAAGGACTCTGTTTCCACTGCCACAAAGCAGGGCACTTGAACAGAGCCTGCCCAAAGAAAAAGGCTACACACATTTCTTTGGCCTAAATAAATGCTTACTCCCAGTCTTACAAGTTTACCCTAGTATCAGTCAACGTCAAAGGAACACTCCAAATACTGAAGGCGTTCATTGATACAGGAGAAAATGAGAGCTTCATTAATGCTGACCTAGCTCAAGAACTAGTCCTGACTGCATCAGGGAACTGCTTACAGATCATCTTGGGGAACAATATCAAGGACAAGGGTTACAAATGTGAACAAAAACTACACCTAATTATAGGGAATAAGACATACACCTTGTCTCTTATCCTGCTAAAATGGCTTGCTGCACCCCCTCATCATTGGAGATTCCTAGTCAGACAGACATGGCCTCATCCTGAACTACTGGTATCAGACTGTCACTCTGGGGGACAAAGGGAACCTTAACACTGTATCCTTTTGTATCAATCCAGAAGAATTTACCCAAGGACTCATGACCATCCAGATAGAACCCAGTGTGGGCACTCTCCTGCACCTCTGACCAATTGGAAACATGTTTTTGATGATTGTGTGGCTAGCCAGCTCCCAGAACACTCTGTCTACAATTACGCAATTGACCTGCTTCCTCACACTCAACCTAGCCATGGCACCATCTACAGCTGCAATAACAAGAATCAGGTTGCCCTCAAAGCATATCTTGAGAAAATGACTTTCAAGGGGTTCATCAGGGTATCAAAAGCACCCTGCTCATCACTAATGCTATTTTTGGGGGGAAAGGATGGAGGCATGTGACCATGCATAAATTATCAGAAGTTAAATGACATCACTGTAAAAAACTGATACCCCATCCTAAATGCTGATGACCTATGAGTTTTGCTTACTGGTGCCAAAGTCTACTTGAAGATTGACCTCTACAATGCATTCAGCCAAATACACATTAATGAAGGGGATGAGAATAAGACAGCTTTAAAGACAAGACATGGTCTCTATGAATATTTAGTGATGATGTTTGGATTATGCAACACCCCAAGTACATTCCAAAGGATGATAACACTGTCCTAGGCAAGTACCTCAACCAATTTTGTGTTGTGTATTTGAACAACATCCTCATATACAGCAAGTCACACAAAGAACACCTCAAACACCTGAACTTTCACAGCCCATACCAGAGTCTTACTGGACTCCCACAGGGGAGGCAGGCCTGGCCTGGAAGGCCATGTACATAATAGGTGCAATTGTACCAGGTAGTTAATTGCAGTAGCTAGGGGGCGCCAACTCCCAGTATGGGGCACAACTTGGTTGGCTAGCCCCAATACTGTGATGTAGACAAACCCCAACTTACTGAAGTCTTGGGCAGGAGGCGCATTGGGTAGAGAGGGGCAGCAGGAATCTCCTTCATAACAGGTGGGAGATCCAGATGATGAGGGTGGAATTACTCCAAGTCAAGAGTGTGGGGTGTGGGGTGAATACCGCCATTTGCCATGTTTCAATTTTGCCTTTGTTGGGTTATTTTGAGGACAAATCCCTCTCTTTCACTTTTGCCCTTCAAAATGAGGCTGGCTGCAAATTGGGAAATAAAATTTTTGGTTTCCTGATTCTGTGCAACTCACTTGCCCCACTCATGCTTGTGGCAAGTGATCCTACCATCCATGTACTGTTTTGTGGTAAAGCTACACAGTATATAATCCCAATCTTTATACCTGATAAAATTTAAGTTCTATTCACACTTTTTTCTTTGTGTCTCCACGTACTTTGGCGCCTCTCTAGCCATGTCTAGCAGATATTATTCAACTAGGGCCACAAGGTAATTGCATAGCCTTTCCTGCCATTCTAACCAAGACTTAGTACAAATTCAATCCTAAGGTTAGGATTTCCTGTTGTGACTCTGTGCCGCGCCTCAGATCACAACAAAAATGGTGCTCACTACAGGGGCTGTAAGCCCCTTGGTTACCCCTTTTGCAACCACGTTTTCAGGACCTTTTCCTCCTCCCCTACAAGAGCTGACTTTGCCTGAAATTACCAGTCCTCCTATTGAGGTAGACATTGCTGACCCGCCTATTGTCCCTACTGTGCTGAACCTTGGGAGTAGTACCCACCTAGTGGCATACCCTTTGGGTACCCCTGACTTAGAACAAGTCATGGCAGTAGCCCTTAGTTTAGCCCGTGATGGGGCCATCCCTTGCCTCCAGCTTCAGTTCAGCTGAGCAGAATACTACAAATTGATTGTAGTTCCACAATTTCCCCATCATCTCCTCTCAGCGTCTGGCTCTGCTGAACACTTATTATCATTTTTTGTAGAACCTGCCTTAGCCCACCACCAGATGGTGTTGGGGCTTCACGTTCAAGAGATTTCATCTCTACAAGCCGCTGTCACTCATCACTGCAATCAGTTTGCAGCCTACCAGCAGTAGATCCACTCCCTGTTTTACTTAGTATCAGATAATCAGTGAAACTCTGTCATCTCCCCATCCAGCTTGGTAAATTCCATTGACCAAATGCACCAGTCCATCCCCAAGTATTTCAGAGAGCGTTTATATGAGTTTCATCAGTTGGAACAGCCCTGGCGCGCCCAAGTAGATTCCACTCTAAACGCCTATCTCAACAATTTTGAACAACTTGTGCAGCAATTCAATGAGTTCAGTGCTTACTCCTTCAACCAATTACAGCAAGTAGCAGTCCATGCTGCAAAAGGCCTCTGTGAACTTGGCAAGGAATTCAATCAAGAAATGGCTGCTACTGCCGCTACCATTGCCAAACTCCAGACTCAAGTAAATGAGCTATCTACCTCCAAATCAGATGCCCTGCCTTCTCCTCCATCTGACAAGTTAGTGGATAGAGAACAGAGACTATGGGATTCCATTTGAGAGTTAAGAGCAGCCACCTGTAGTCAGGACCACCCTACTGAAGCCCCACAGCCTGATCCTCAAGTGCTTGTTCTGAAGACTCAGGTTGCTGGCTTACAACAAGAGCTTGCTACCTTGAGTGAAGTGATGATGTCTGTTGTTAGTCCAACTGTAGTTGCTGGTGAAGATGGCTGTTGCCCTGGCTTGTCAGGATCCCCCTGCATTCACTGTGCTAGAGAGTTGATAGCTCTAGCCAATGAGGTGGACCATTTGAAACAAGACCATTCTGAGCTTGATAAAGACGTACAAGAAATTAGTGAGTTAATTGATTCAGCAAATTATAGGTTCACTCCTTGTCTTTTGGTGGGTCTGTCTCTTACATCCCAACTGGATGAACTGTCCTCAGTAGTAATTGTACAGGGTCAGTGCCTGAATGTTGCTGAGCAGCAGACCACCCTAGCTAATAATACAGGCATCTGCACTGCTGAAACCTTGACTACCCTCGAGGAAAGTTTTTGCCAGCTGTGGGCCAGACAGCCTCCCACCAATTCCAAAGCAGAATTCTCCCTGCGCATAAATGTACTCAATAGCAACAATGTTGGCCCAACTCCAGAAGCACATTTCAAGCCTACCTTTAAGCAAGTCTTTGATCCCAAAACCTCAACCATTGCAGCTTTCCTAACTATCTATGAAACTTCCATGAGAAGAGCCTTGGATGAGTTCAAGAAGTAACACATTCTAACCTGTCTGCATCTAACCTGTCAAGAGGTAGTAGTGCCAGAGCTGTCCACCATTGAGACCTGGGAAGATATGAAGCAATTTCTTATTGACAAATTTGGTGGTGACCTTAGTTTGGAAGTGAAGAAGGACGCCTTCATGCACATTGCTTTCAAACTAAAGGAGACCCTAGCTGAATTTACAGACAGATTCTACATGGAAGGACAACAACTGATCACAAGCCACCAGTTGACTGCACATGAAGCATACATGTCTTGCGCTCAAGCCCTCAATGTTAAACAGCTCCTGTGTCTTCACTTCAAGTCTCATAAGGCTATGATTTTGTCCATGAAGAGCATAAAGATACTGTTGCAGGATATGCACCTTACCCATTCTAGGGCAGTTGTGCAGGAGAATTGTGCTGCCTCTACCTCTGGTTTGTCTTCATGTGGCCCTATGTATCCTTACCATGAACTTACAGAATCCTCCTCAACACCAGTGTTGCCATAACTGTGGACAGATAGGTCATCATTCCCAAGTCTTCATCAATCCTCAGATTGAAGGAGTTGATCCCAAAGAGCAGGCGGGAAAAGAACAGTCAACCTAGAGGCAGAGACGCTCTCAGTTGAAAATTCTTCCCAGTCTCCTTTGATTCTCCCCTCCATTGCTGACTCTGAGCCTGCTGACACTGAGGCTCCTCCTATTCTGCTACTATTCCACAACATCTCTGATGACTCTGACATGAACAATTCTGATATAGAAGATCCTGAAGCCTATGGGTATTATGTCCTAGACGTCCCTGAAACTAAGGCAGTCCCTTATAAGCTACATTCTGGGAAAACTACAACAACCGCCAATCCTCTGCCTGAAGCCAAGGAAGTTGTCTCTTGCCCTTACCTCACCCAAGCCAAGAGATCTCCTGTGCTTATCAAATCTTCCGAAGAAGCTTCCAAGATTGCTGACGCTGTGTTCAAGAATGTCTCCGTCTTTCTCCCTCTCCAGATGGTCTATAAGGAATTCCTGGGCCTAAGATGCATGATCAAAAAGTGGGACAAAGAACTGGCAGAAGCCCAAGACATTCTGGCTGTCCTTCCTCCCTTTTGTTGTACTACCACTTGTGTGGAAATATCCATCCAAAAGGTGAAGATTAAGGCTATCTTAGACACAGGGTTTCCTATTAATGCTGTCTCCTCAAAGCTTGTCAAGAAGCTCAAACTTGTCCCCAACCTTAACTATCACCAGTTGTATGGCACAGCTGAGCTATCCATGACTTGCACTATAGGAGCTTACTCTTCTCATTTCCATGCGGTTTGGCAAACTACTCTTGACCGCGCCTGCTGTTGTCTTGGAGAATGAGAGCTACAACCTTCTAGTTGGTACTCAATTCCTTAGGGAATATAATGGGATCATCAACTTAAAGGACAGCTACCTCTCTATCTTAGGGTATGAGGTCCCCTTGATCTTTGAAGAGCCAGTTAAAGTTCCCAGAAAGCGCCTCAAGACATGTGCCTTAGAATATCCCACAGGTGTGTTCACTTTAAAATACTGTATCCATTCTACCAACATGAAGTGTCCTCCTATGGCTTGCCCAGAGTCTGAAGGGATTCCTCTTTTGGCTACTTCTGCTGTAACCATTCCCCATGGATCTCAGGCTATCCTAGACTCCCAAATATTATATGAGCTACCCAAGTGTATGTTCCTAGAGTTATACTCTCCTCTCTTGCTAGGACACAATGAACCCTATCTCTGTCCAGGGATCTTGGATGTCTCTCATAAAGACCCTGTTCAACTGCTGGTTGCCAACCCAACTGCTCTCCCTATACATGTGTCTAGAGGGCAGGTTGTTGGCTATGGCAAGATTTTGAATGCTCCT
This sequence comes from Entomophthora muscae, assembly GCA_014839935.2. Lineage (NCBI taxonomy): Eukaryota > Fungi > Entomophthoromycota > Entomophthoromycetes > Entomophthorales > Entomophthoraceae > Entomophthora > Entomophthora muscae. The sequence continues at coordinate 15,279 of QTSX02000102.1, forward strand.
GACGTCCTGTCACTACATTCCTTTGGTATGTTCCAGGACTTTAACCTACCTGAGGATGAGCCCCAAGTCCTATCATTTTTCACTGCTCAAGACTTCCTGCAGCTATCTCCAGTTCAACAGAAAGAGGTGCTTGACCTACTGGATCAGTTTTTGGATATCTTTGCTAAGGATAGCACTGATTATGGTTTATCTAAAGGTGTCATTCACCAGATTGATACTGGTGATGCTCCCCCCTTTTGCACTAAACCCTATTGCTGCAGTTGTGTAGAGGATGCTCAGTTGTCTAAAGAGCTCAAACAACATCTAGACGCTGGACTGCTTGCTCCTTCCCAAAGTCCATGGGCCTCCCCCTTACTTATACTGAAAAAGAAGGATGAAGGTCATTTTATTGTGATGGACTACCAATAACTGAATTCCTTGACCAAAAAAGATTCCTACCCCTTACCACATTTTGATGATGCTCTCCGCCACCTTGGGGGCTCCAAGTTCTTCTCTGCCATGGACCTAGCCTCTGGATACTGGCAAGTTGATCTCTCTCCCCAGGATAGGCAGAAGGCTGCGCTCATTACTTCTGAAGGGTTGTTTGAGCCTACACAAATGCTGCAAGGACTCTACAATGCTCCAGCTACTTTCCAATGAGCTATGGACTCCATTCTCTGTGATTTGAAGCTCTTGTGTGTCCTTAGGTACTTAGATGATATAACTGTCTTTAGTTCTACCTTTACCAACTACCTGACCCATCTTAAGTAAGTATTCATAAAGATTCAAGAAGCTACTAAAGTTAAAACCATCTAAGTGTGCCTTCTTCGAGGAACACCTTGAATTCTTAGGACATGAGGTGACTCAGACAGGAATTTGCCCCATGACTAATAAAGTTGAGGCCATTGAAAAAATGCTTCCACCCACCAACCTGCAAGAATTCCAAGTCTTTCTTGGTATGATGGGATACTACAGACAATTCATCCCTGATTTTGCTGACACTAGCAAACCCTTGGTCCAACTTCTGTGGAATGTCCCTTTCAAATGGACTGCCAGCCAGCAACAAGCCTTTGAAACTCTCAAACAAAAACTCAAAGAGGCTCCCATCCTAGTATATCCTGACTATGATAAGAAATTCATCCTATATACTGATGCTAGTGACCTGGCTATTAGAGCTATCTTGGCTCAATTGGATGATGAAGGTATGGATCACCCTGTAGCTTATACCTCTTGTGTCCTGAATAAGCATGAAAAGAACTACAGTTTAACAGAGAAGGAGTGCTTTGCTGTGCTGCATGCTGTCAAGAAGTTCTGCCATTATGTGTATGGCACCCATTTTACTGTGGTTACTGACCACGCTTTGCTCAAATGGTTATAAAAACTTAAGGAACCAGAAGGACGGCTAGCTAGATGGGCTCTCTGCCTGCAAGGTTACAACTTAACAGTACTACACTGTCCCAGGATTCAACATCAAAACTCTGATGGATTATTCAGAATGCCCATCCTTGCTCTCCATCCTGCTGAGGCTAACAGATTATACAAACTAATTGGATATCCTTATTTGTGGGAAAACAAGACGGAAGAAGTCCAAGTTGCCCTCTATAAATTATCTGATGACACACTCATTTGTGACAATCAGCTCTTCAAAAAAGTACAAGACCACTACTTGCTCTATGTAAGGCCTAGTATTTGCCTTTTTTGATACTCCAGGATCATAAAAAACTGTACATGGAGGAATTGCCAAGACTTATGCCTGGCTCCAGAAGAATTACTTCTGGGAGAATCTTTTCCTGCTGATCCCAGATGTTATTGCTAGTTGCCATGATTGCCAACTCCAACAACCTAAAGCTGCTGCTCACAATTTCAAGCTAGTCCCCCCTCAACACGCATTCCATACTGTCAGTATTGACAATGTAGGACCTCTCCCTTGCTCCTAATCTGGTTGCTGCTTTATCCTAATTGCTGTTGATCATTTTAGCAAGTGGGTAGAAGCTTGTCCTACTAAAGACATCACTTCCAAGACAACTGCCGCCTTTCTACTGCAAGATGTATTCTTCTGCCATGGCTGCCCTCAAGTGTTGTTGTCTGACAATGGGAATAACTTCAATGCCAAGTTAGTGACCTCTGTGGTTGAAGCCTTGGGGTCTTATCAGTCTTTTTCTTCCCCCTATAATCCTTCCACCAATGGGGCAGTTGAGCGCGCAAACTCAACTCTGGTTTCTATCATGAGGAAAATCACCTACTCTGACACCGCCAACTGGGATCTATACTTACCCGCTGCTCTCTTTGCTTATTGTCTTAGCAAACATTGTGTCACCAGGTATTCCCATTTTGCTATGCTGTATGGTTGTGAAGCCACTACCCTGTTGCTCTTGGGGGGCCCCTACTCTCCTCTGATAAGACCATGAACCCTGATGAGCACATCAAAGATCTAGTCAACTGCATCATTGATATACAGGCTACTGCCTACACGTCTGCATATAAGACCAAGATGCTTGAGCTCTCTCCCAATAATGCTGGATGATCTCCCCTGCCTGAGTTCAACATTACAGACCATGTTCTTTACTATCAACATAGAGTAGGGGGACAAGCTCATAGCTAAACTTGTTGTGGATTGGGCCCTTAGAAGTGACCTTCAAAAAAGGGTCAGAGTATATTGTAAAACTCCTCTCTAGTGATTGACTGTTTGCTCATGTGCATACCAAGTCCTCTGCAATTACCATCCCCCTAAGGCCAATCTATAGGGGGCAATGTTGTGAATGCCACCATTTGCCATATTTCAATTTTGCCTCTGTTGGGTTATTTTGAGGACAAATCCCTCTCTTTCACTTTTGCCCTTCAAAATGAGGCTGGCTCCAAATTGGGAAATAAAAATTTTGGTTTTCTGATTCTGTGCAACTCACTTGCCCCACTCATGCTTGTGGCAATTGATCCTACTGTCCATGTACCATTTTGTGGTAAAGCTACACAGTATATAATACCAATCTTTATACCTAATAAAATTTAAGTTCTATTCACATTTTTGTCTTTAGGTCTCCATGTACTTTGGTGCCTCTCTAGCCACGTCTAGCAGATATTATTCATTCAGGGCCACAAGGTAATTACATAGCCTTCCCTGCCATTCTAACCAAGACTTAGTACAAATCCTAAGGTTAGGATTTCCTGTTGTGACTCTGTGCCGCGCCTTGGATCACAACAGGGTGGAACAACTGAGGTAGCAGGAGTATAACCAGGAGGATATGGATAGGCAAGTTTATATTGTGTTGTGGATTCCCAAATAGATGCAAAGAGAATAATTAAATTTGATCAAAAATAGACAATTCCTGCAATAAGATAATGATTTCTGGGCATAAACTTGTTTTATTAAGATGTCAACAGTGAGGAGGGCTTCTCCTCCTCACTACTTATACTTACTGGCAATTTAGTGTCTTTTGTGCCACCAGAGAATTGATGGCATCAATTTCAGTTGAACTTACAGTTTTTACTGGAATTTGCGTACTTGGGCCAGGAGTTGGGTGCTCATTGGTTGTTATAACATGAAACTTTCTTGAACTGCAGCATGCCAAGGTGCCACAGTTATTTATAGATCCCGCAAGCAATCAAGCGCCTGATTGCACAATCAAACAATTGCGCTCCCAATGTACCATTTCCTGATAGTTTAGAGGCCCAGATTTGATAATAGAATCAAAGCCAGGGATTTGGGGCTTGTGTGCCTCTCAAATCCCAGGCCATTTTTTAGTTGGAAGGGGGTTTTCTTGCTCTGGGAGATACTTGGTAAAGGTTCCCAAGCTGTGGGGCTTTTTGCCCCTAGGAAGGCCAGCTGATTTTCCAGGGCATTCTGGGCCCTGACATGGACCTTATACTTGAAAAACTCTCCCAGGCCAACTTACACTCAAAGTTTAAGAAATGTGAATTCTTTCAGTCTGAGGTCAAAGTCCTGGGATACATGGTGAAGACTGGCGGTTTTGCCATGGCGCAGGACAAAGTAGAAGCAGTAACAGCCTGGACGGTGCCCAAATGCAGAAAAGATGTGAGAAGTTTTTTTGGGCCTGGTAAATTATTGCAAGGATTTCATCCAAAAAGTTTCTCTGATTATCCTGCCTCTGACCCATCTTTGCTCTGCCAAGGTCTTGTTTGTCTGGACCCTGGAATGCACCACCGCCTTTGAAGCTTGCTTTCACCTCCGCCTCTGTCCTGGCCATGCTTGATCCATCCAACCCATTTATACTGGAAACTGATACATCCGAATTTGCAGTGGGTGGGGTCCTTCTTCAAGAAAGAGGGGATAGTATGCCACATCATGTAGCATATTACTCTAAGAAGGTGCTGCCAGCCAAAGGAAACTACCCAATCTACAATAAGGAGATGCTCGCAATAATGAAGACCCTGAAACATTGTTGCTGTTACCTATTTGGCGCTGAATTCCCAGTAAAGGTCCTAATCAACCACAAGAACTTGGTTCTTTCTTCAACTCCAGACAGCTGAACCAGAGACAGGCCAGGTGAGCCTTGGAACTGACCAACTAATTTTTCATCATTGACTACAAACCTGTTAAGGTCAATGTGGTCCCCAATGCCCTAAGTAGAAGAACTGACCTGGTGCCTACCCACATTGAAACTTGCAACCACAACACCCAAGTCCTCTTGGACCTAGTGAGCTTGGGCATTCACCTGGGATTAATGAAAATCAGAGCCAGTAAACCAGAGGTGTTAAAGGATCAAACTCTCAAAAAATTCACCAATACCATGATCTCTGATCTCTCTAAATCCCTGGATAGTACCCACTACCAAAAAGGCTACTCATTGAAAAGAAAGACACTAATGCTCCATAACAGGATTTTTGTAACTGAATAAGACATCAGAACCAGCATCTTGAGAGACTATCACAATTCTGAAACGGCTGGACATCCAGGGAGACTCAAGACCCTCTGGGGTATTAGAAAAAACTTTTCTTGACCTAATATGAACCAATAAGTATCCATGTACCTGAAGGGATGTGAGACCTGTGGATGTACCAATACTTGCAGGAACAAACCTAAAGGACTGTCAAGACCCCTGGATATACCTCATGGACCCTGGAGATCTTTTTCTGTAGACTACATTGTAAAACTGCCCTCATCCCTCTCCTTTAATGCAATTCTGATCATGGTAGACCACTTCACCAAGATGGCATACTTTGTAGCAACCACCACCCATTGCACGGCAGCAGAGACAGCTCAATACTTCCATGACTGCATCCTCACCCAGCATGGAACACCTGAAGAGGCCATTGCAGATAGATTTCCCCAATTTATCTATAACTACTGGACCCAAGCAATGAAGGACTTGGGAATCAAGCGCTGTGTACTGTAAATTCAGAACCTATACGTAAAAATGCAGGATTGTCAAATCTTGGTCCAAATTTCAAATCACTTTTGTGGAATGGCCTTTTTTAATTAAATTTAATTTTTTGAGTATTTATTTGAATATTTGAAAATGTGGGAACTCATAGACACTTTGCAAAGTTCAAGTTGAACTGCATATTTCCAATGGACAAAATGAATTAACTGGAATCAATTTTGAAGCGTTCAAATCCATCAACCATTTTCATTAAGTTTACTATGTTTTTTGAAATTGCAGGATTTTCAAATCCAAGAACCAAATTTCAAATCACTTTGAATGGCACTAGTAAACTCAGATATTAATTGCAGGAACTGGAATCCAAATTGATTGTACAGTAAGCACACTAGGAAACACCAACCCAAATCAAGAAGCTCCACCATGACTAAAATCAAACTAAAAATTCAATCTCAATAACCATGTTTAGACATAAAAAGTGATTAAACTTTAAAATCATCCAAAACTGGAAAGGATACAATATTATACACTTCAAATCACGGATATAGAAAATCTGCTACTATTCAAGGCTAAATCAAGAGAAAAGAACTACTCACAACTAAACCAATAAATCCAAATAAATACATATTTAATCTAAAATATATTTTTTACTTTATTTTTATGGACTGTCAATCACATTCCCAACCAGCTCCTGCACCAGCCTGCGGGGCAGCCCGTCCACAAAGGCGTCCCAGAGGGTCCAAGAACAGACCCAGAACCCAACTTGAGGGGATTCATGCCAACACACAGGCCTCCCAAGGTGTCATTGCCAGCCAACCTCCTCCCGCATCTCAAGCCAGGAACAGTAGCCTCAATCCAAGACAGAAGCTGCTCTCAAGGCCTGCAACCAAAGTCTCCTATACAAAGGTCATTGGGAATAATGAGGTTACATACACCTCCACTGTGTACCCAGTTGTCACCTGGCCCTGCACTCTTGATCCAAGAGTTGCTACTTCCTGCCCCTGCGTCTGTGATACATCATATGAGCCATTGACCACCACTGAAGAGCCATCTGCACCTGTATTGTATGCCACCATTGACAGCGCCAGCGCAACCAAGCGTGATCCCACCTTCTAAATGAATGTCCCCATCCCCTGTGGTGAGCCTGCTAGCCAGAATGCTGTGGTACCTGCCAAGGGCTGGCGTTGGTTGACAGATAGTGAGCGTGAAGCTCTCTTCAACTGCTTGAATGGGGGAATGGCGGTTCAGGATACTGTGTCTCAATTTGGTGTCACGGCCAGATACATTGCCAACATCAACACAAAGTATGGCAACACTGGGCAAATTGCAAAATCTGCCAAGGCTAAGCGGAAGCCCAAACTCTTGCAGCCTGTGCATATTGACGCAATAAAACAGTGGGTTACCAAGGATTGCCACCTGGACTCACTTGTTGCCCAATCAATGCTTGCCACAGAGTTTGGGCTTTCTGTTTCTAAAACCCTTGTTTACAAAGCAATGGTTGATTTGGGCTTCTCCTGGAAAGTACTGGGAGTTTTGCCGTACAACAGAAACAATGAGAAGACTATTGAGGATTGACACATTTATGCCAAGACATATCTGGCACTAAAGGAGACTGGGAATGTCCAGTTCTTCTACATCAACAAATCATTGTTTTCCTCCTTACTCAGGTCTAGGCATGGGTGGGTCAAAAAGGGGTCCAAGGACGGCGTAGCCCATTGTGCAGCTGTCTGTTCCCAGACCTATTCCATGGTAGTGCTTCTTGGTCCTTGCAAGTTGGACCAGTATCAGATGATCAAGGGTTCCCATAATAGGGGGACATTTCTTGATTTTATCCAAACTATCAAGGAGTATCTCTGGATCAATTACTGCAGTACATCCAACATTGTTGTGTTGGATAATTTCAGGCTCCAAAAAGTGGATCTGGTTGTGTCCAAGTTCCTGCCCATCAATAAAAATAGCCATTTAGCCAGCCACTGCCTGGCTGACTGCCAAATGAGACTCCTCTTCCTTCTGCCCTATTCTCCATTTCTGAGCCTAATTGAAGAGGTGTTTGGTTGGATCAAGAATAAGGTGAAGCAAGGCCTCCCTCAGGACACCAAGGATCTCTTCAAAATCCTTGAGGTCAGTCAATTTGCAATGCCACCTGATGCAGTGGCGGCTTTTTACAAGCACTCAGAATCCTTCCTCCCCAAAGCCCTGGCCTCCAAGCCTGTCAAGATTTTGCGGTCTTGAGGAAAGATCTTTATTGTTCATTATAGTAAGGATGTTAATATAGATTTTATGAGGACAATCTTTGCTACCAATTGAGTCTTAGGTGAGGCTACAGCCTGGTGGTATCCCAAATCTGTAGGAGAAAACACATGGGTCTGCAAGTAAATGGCAGTGCATTCTACTTGGATACTTCTGACTACTAGGTGTTGGCCAGTAGTGATACAACAATAGAGATTCTTCAATCTCTATCTTTAAGGGTGAATATTCTGCTCAATCTCTAATCAGGAGAGCACCTTTGCTGTGTTCTGAGGCACGGCACAGAAACACAACGGGAAATCCTAACCTTAGGATTGGATTTGTACTAAGTCTTGGTTAGATGACAGGGAAGGCAAATGTGTTTACCTTGCGGCCCTGGAAGAATAATCTCTACTAGTTGTGGCTAGAGAGAGGCGCAGAAGTACAGAAGACACAAATACAAAAATGTGAATAGAACGTAATTTTTATTGGTGAATATGAAATGGAATATATAGTGGTTAGGAATACCATAAAACACTACCAAGATAGTAGGATCACTTGCCACCAGCATTAGTGGGGCAAGTGAGTTGCACAGAATCAAGAAACCAAACAATTGATCTTCCTGATTCAGTCATTAACTTGTTTCAAAAGGCAAAAGCAAAAGCAAGAGATTTGTCCTTGAAATGGCCCACCAAAGGCAAAATTGAAACATGATGAATAGCAGTATTCATAACAACCTTATATAGGGTGTATAAGCCCTCTTGCCAGATTATAATCTGACACTTCCAACTCTTACTAGTCAGTCTATCTGTTCCCCAGACTGCTAGTTTCAGCCCCCAGAGTTAGGCAGCCATGCCAGTCTGGCATGGGACTTCAATAGATTACTGGACCTCAGCTTAACTCATCAGTGTATTGGCAGCATCTGGTTTGTGGTTTATGTATATGCAAGTTTGGTTATCCTGTCAAATGAGTTTTTGCATCATGCATTATTCTTATTAAATGACCTTCTATATTGGTCATAGAATTTGAGGTGTCTCCAAGTGCAAATGTTTGGCAGGAACCATCTTGCATTATTATTCTTAGGAATTCCATCTTATTGGCTGAGAGGTGCTCTGTGCTTGAGATCAGGTATCATCAAGCTTATCCAATCAGAATCAATCCAATGGGAGGATCAGAATCAGATCAGGATCAATCTTTGGAGTAATACTCAATGTACTGATTAGCCAAGGCGTGGGGCAGGATCAGCTGATGCTTTCCTAAATCTCTCCAGCTGTATGGTAATTGGCTGTCTAACCAATCAGCCAGGGGAATAATGGTCAAGTCTACCATATTATTCCAGAGTCTTGACAGAGCTAATCAGATAAATGGGTGCTCCAGGTTTTATTTTGTTTTTAGTAGGACTCAACAATTATTATTTATATATAGTGATGTGACGTTTGATTGTATTATAGACATATAAGAGTATGTAGAAAAGATAAGTAAAATTAATTATACTAGGTATGAAGAATATATTTTTATTATAATGCACTGAGTATTATATTGACTGTTGCGCTAACAAATAAATAAATTAAAAAAGATAGAAATAGATTATTTTTATTTAAATAATTGTGAATCCTTGTTGGTACTCTGGCTTTTTTAAGCCACAAATTGGACCCTTCAGGTCATCATCTGATCCTTATTAAATCAGTGCCACTATAGCCACACAACACGACCACCAATGATTTTTATGTATTGCTTACTAATTAGTACTTAGGACGCGGGTCAAGCATATCAAATATATTTATCAAATCATATTACAAGGGAAAGATAATTCAAGTTCTAAACAATCACTTGTTTAGAATATAAGTGGAGCGGGCCGCATGATGCGGATAAATTCAATTCTCATTGTTTGTATATGTAATAAATGAACCTGTACTTGACAAGCTAGTAAATAAAAACATTTTTAACTTATTTTTATTATTTGATGTGGTTGCAATTATAACTAATGTCTTGTAATATATTTAGATATATTAATATTATAATTTACCTACTAAAATTTAAAATAAAATTAAAATATTAAAAGTAAAATTATAATTATAAATCTTAAAATTTATCTATTAAAGTTTAAATATTTGAAATTTAACTATTTTTATTTAATTGTGATTTATTCAATATTGAAATATTATATATTGAAAATTTTAATATTGGAATATGCAATATTAAATATTTAAAATTATAATTTTACTATTAAAATTTTAATATTACATATTTCAGTGAAAATATTTAATATTAAATAAGAAAAATTAAAAATAAAATAAAATTTAAGTTGCAAGGGAAAAATATTTATTAAGGGGATGCTAATTGCAAAGGGAATGTGATTATTCCGGGGAATTATACCCCAAAATTAAATTTTTGGCTAGAGCGTCCAATTGGATCTGCATACTCTTCTATACGTGGTGGACAACCCTGGATGCAATTGCTAGAGGGGTGGCGCCCTGTACCCCAGTGGTTGTTGAACATTTGATAAAAGGAAGCCGGGTGAGCAAATCAATTAATAGGTTTTTTTCAGGGGGCACGTAGTACCTGCACAATGTTGCCAATGCAAAGGAGTCATACAGGACGTGCTCAACTGTCCTATACCCTTGTGGTGTCTTTTGGTGTTTGAGTGCTAAGTGGCATATGTCTATTTGAATAGGTACATCCTCCAACTTTTTGATGTTGGTTTTTAATATGCAGTGAAGGAGGATTCCCAGGTATACTGTGGCGTGAATTCTTTGTGAGGTGTATTTTTCTGAGAACATGCACAATTTTTTGAATACTTGAACTAATCTATTGATATAGGAAGTCTGATTGAATTTGAAGAGGGTTCCGGGGGGAGCCTGACTTGTATCAGCCCCCCATGCCTCCGCAAACAAAATAAATAAAGGTTTAAATGTGTTCACAAGGACTGCATCCCTGACTTTATTTGACAAAGCCTTGAATAATTCATTAAAAATTTCAGTGTTTATATATTCAGTTCCTATTTGAAAGTTGATTTTTATTAAGTTTTTTTCATATTTGTTGATGTTTGAAAATGGGAATTGTTGAATGCTTTCATAGATATATTCATCAAAGTTTAGCTTGATATTCCCGCAAATTTCATTCATCTCTTTGAAGTTGATATTTGATCCTATTTTGTATACTTCCCTTAACCACAGCAAGCACCCCGCGGGTGGTAAATATTCCCTATCTTTAGCCTCAGTATTCTAAAACTTATTCATATTCTGTTGAATTATTTTATTTATTTGGTTTTTATTTATTTGTTTTACAGGGGCTACCAGTGACTGGTAACCCCTGTAGAACCAACTTGGCATAAAAGCCGCCACTTTTGCAACCTTGTCCCCATTCCTAGTGATAACTAAAATAATATAAGTAAAACATAAAAAGACTTACTAATTTTTCCCCTGCAGCCCCCTCAGCCACAGGCGCCACCTCAGCAAACTTCATGAGTGTTGGATGCTCTTCATTATTTTTCCTAGGCTTAATTTTTCTTATCTTTCTTGCAACTTGTGTTTCTTCTTGTTTTTCATTTGATAAATTTTCTGTATTTCTTGAAGTGCTCCTACTTCTTGACTGATTTTTGTTTTCATCTGTTTCCATTTGGTTAGTTTTCTCTGCATTTGTGTTTATTTCATGTGGGATTTCATTTCCTTCAATTAGTTTAATTTTTTGAGTATTCTATCTATTGGTTTCTGCAAATTCCCACAAGTTGTAACTTTCACTTTTGAAATCTAACTGCTTGAGTATTTCCTTTTGAAGATTTAAAAATATTTCTTTGTGTTCTTTGTTGACCATTGTTCCCTGGCTATTTTTTGCAGTTTCATTTTGCTGGACCAAGGCTCTTCCCTCATTTCCCAGTTGATTTATCACAATTTCCCTTATGTTGTATTCAAGCTCAACAACTTTTTGAAGGGCTGACTCTAATTTGTTTATTAAGTTATAGATATTTGAAATTTTGTTTGAATTACATCAAAAAACTGGTTTTTATAGTACTACTTTCAATGTGTGAATATTTTTCATTGTTATTAATAAATTAAAGACCATAAATGTAAATATTGTATTAGAATATTGCAATTAGACGTCAAATCTTAATATTTTGATATTATGTGTATAACTCAATGCATTTTTTTAATAAAATCTATTGTAAACTTGGCCTTTTCCATTATAATTTAATGAAATGGACTGTGTTTATATTAGTGAGCCATTAACACTTAGTACAAATATTGATACATAGTGCATTTTATAGCCTGTATATTTACCTATTGGTAATAATTCTATAAACTTTTTAGTTGGATTTTGCAAGGTAATAATAATGTAATGTGTTATTTAATTACTTTTTATTATCATTAATTGGCTGATTTTTTTTGCTGTGGCAATAGTGCATTTTCTGATATTTACACACTGGTTTCTAATTGGTTGGTTTCACATCCAATTGCACAGGCAATAGGAAATCAAGTTGCAACCCCAACCACATCTGGTCTTGGGGTGGTGACTTGATTTCCTATTGCCTGTGTGATTGGATGTGAAATCAACCAATTGGATACTAGTGTGTAAATATCAGAAAATGCACAATTGCCACAGCAAAGAAAATCAGCCACTTAATGGTAATAAAAAGTAATTAAATAACGCATTACATCATTATTACCTTGCAAAATCCAACTAAAAAGTTTATAGAATTATTACCAATAGGTAAATATACAGGCTATAAAATGCACTATGTATCAATATTTGTACTAAGTGTTAATGGCTCTCTAATATAAACACAGTCCATTTCATTAAATTATAATGGAAAAGGCCAAGTTTACAATGGATTTTATTAAACAAAATGCATTGAGTTATGCACATAATATCAAAATATTAAGATTTGATGTCCAATTGCAATATTCTAATACAATATTTACATTTATGGTCTTTAATTTATTAATAATGATGAAAAATATGTAGCTATTAATTTTAAGCTATTCATAAAATGTACAAAATTGTATTAATTATGGGAAATGTTGATAATGTAAAAAGAAAATATTATTAATTATGAATTGAAAGAGAGATATCAATTTTAATAAGTTGTCACAAAGAAAAGATTTATTTACTAATCAAAGGACAGGAAGGGGAGGGAATGGGCAGAATGAATATTGCCTTCATCTGCGCCTGTGAAAGGAACAGCATCAGAGACAGTGGGGGGATTGGTAGTGGCTTGGGAGTCAGGTTTGGAAGGCAGGTGGCTTGATGGGGGGTTGGGGAGGCAGGGTTTGTTGACTGGGAAGGGGCAGCAAGAGCGGTTTGCTTCAATTGCTCAAATTCTTCTTCTGTCATGTATACTGGCTTGACAAAACAGATGGACTGGCGTGGGGGAAGACAGGGGTCCTTTCTGGACTTATCACTATCACTTGCATAGAAGATGATGAGATCAAATAAGTCCTGGACGGACACAAAAGGGAAAAGCTCATAACCTTTATCAATTTGGGTACATAGTTTATTGTAGGTGGCAGGCTTTAAGTGCCTGAGGGTGGAACCAAAATTGTAGAGATATACATCTGCAAGATGCATGTTGGCATGGTTGATGGGGTAGGACCAACAGGTATGCCCAGCAGCCCTGATTTCTTAGGTTGCCCATTTCTGCTGCTCCATCTCAGCACTCAGTACAACTGTGTGCACGGCGTTTTGTGTGGCCCACTCCTCCAGCATGGCCATGAGCTCCGTCTGGTAGGCATACCCATCTGCGGTGTTCAATATTGCCGAGTAATAATTGACGCCCAATGGGGAAACTGCCAATAAAACCCCAACAAAACAATACAAGATTGGGCCACGCTTGTACACATCAGACTGGATATGCTTCTCTCTAAAGTATTGGATACTGGCCAAGATCTTAGCGTATGATAGGGTGATGACATCATTACAGGCCCTCATTGCCCTTCCTTTTATAAAATTAATGATGGTTGCATTGTAGGGGTCCCTATCCATCAAACTGGGGCCACCAAGAATCTGATTGGATAGGATTCTGGCAGCAACTACTACTCTGTGCATCCACAAACTCACCTTTCTTTTGTTGATGAAGATGCCGTGGAGTCCCAGCTGGAGACATACCTGGACCAGGGGCATCTGCGGGTCACGTTCCATAATGGCCATCATAAGGGGATGGTCTGTATCATCTTCAGTTGAAGTATGGGCACCAGTTGGGGTCTTCTTGGTAGGGGGGCCACAGTTGGCGTGGGCTCACAGGGTTGAAGCCACAGTGGACTTTGCAAAACCCATTGCGGCTGCAATTTCCCCAAGGGATATAAGCATCCCTCACCTTTCAACCATTTCAAGAACAATATCTGGAGTGATTAATTTTCTTCTGTGTCTTGCAGGCTGATTGGCTGGAGGCAGGGTGTGTCTGCCTTGAGAACCATACAGTGCCATCTGATTGGCTGTTTCTGGATTCTGGCTTTCATTGGTGGTCCCATGGCTCACTTGGTCAATTATGGATGCTAGTGTTGCTATATGATTTGTGTTAGCAGCTGCCTGTGTGTGATGGGCAAACAGGGCCATGCTTGAGGACGCAGGAGAAAGAACACACTCCTGGGTAGTGCTTGCATAGGGGCCTGTAGGTTGGGAGTGGCCATAGACAGAGGCTTCACTGTTAAGAGACCCAGTGTAGCCCTGCATGATTTTATCAAGGCCAGGGAACAGCTTGTTGACTTGGTTGGTGTTGGAAAAAGACATAATAAAATTTTTATTATAATTTTAAACTCAATAAGAGGAATGTATATTTTAGTCAATTTTATTGTTATTTATGTTAATTTTGTGAATATTATGATCTAAATTTTAGCCGTCCTAAACTGGAATAGGGTGATTTTTGAGAATGCCTGTGATTCCTAAAAGAATCAGCACAAATCCACTCTAGACCTTTTGACATCCTTTTTGAGACACCCATAAATTATATTTATTTCAAATTCCTCACAATTATGATTTGAAACTTGGTTCTTGGATTTGACAATCCCGCAATTTCAGATTTGTTAATTTTTACATGATGTCTATGATTTGTTTGGCATACAGGAAATCTCAAATCATACATTAGAATCCTGCATTTCTGATTCATGTATCCTGAATTTGTTTGCTGAGTTTTGTCTTTTGTTAGTTGAGTTATCTGCTCAAGAGATTCAAAATTTGCCAATTTAAATAAATCAAAAAATGTCAAATTAAATGATTGATTTTATTTAACATTTTATTTTTCACTCAGCTGAGTTGCCCACAAAAGTGATTCAAAATTTAGACCAAGGATTTTACAATCCCACATTTTTACGTTTAGGTTCTGAATTTACAGTATCAACCTCCTACCACCCACAGACTGACGGGCAGACAGAAAGAGTGAACCAGATTCTTTCCAATACCTTTGATGCTATTCCAAGGCTGATCAGGATAATTGGGCCAAAATGCTTCCCATGGCACAGTTTGTCTACAACAGTAAAGACCACACCTCCACTGGTATGTCCCTGTTCAAAGCCAACTATGGGTTTGATCCCACCTGGGACCCCAGGATTGGCAAGAAGGAAACTAACACTACTGGACGCTTCTGGATTGAAAAGATCCATGACACACAACAAACATGCCTAATCAACCTGAACCGTGCATTCCAAACATACAAAGCCTTTGCTGACCACAAAAAAACTCCTAGACAACCCTTGTAAGTGGGGGATGATGTATATCTAGACTCCCAAAATGTACCCCTACATTGCCTTATAGGAAATTAGCTCACAAAAGAAGTGGCCCCCACAAAATCACCAAGCTAGTGGGAGAAGTTGCCTTCAAACTGGACCTACCCCCCTCCTGGAAGATACATAATGTGTTCCACTGCTCCCTGCTGTTCAAAAAAGATGAGAAGTTGCTTCCCTGCCAACAACTCAAGATGGCCCCCCTCCCATCCAAACAGGCGGCACTGAATAATATGAAGTTGAATACATACATGGCAACAGAACCTATTACCAAAAACCTCAGTACTACGTCAAATGGAAAGTATACCCACTAGAAGAAAGTACCTGGGAGCCGCTGAGTAACCTAGATAATGCCCAAGAAGCCGCCCAACTCTACCTGGACAAGAAAAACCTGAATGAGGGGCTTTCAGGGGAAGAAGAGGATGGTGTCAGTATTGACAATTCTTTTACCCTTGAAACCTGGGCCCAAGGGCAGGATTTGAACCCTGACCCTGAATTCCTGCAGGCTTCTGGCCCTAAGGACCAAGGGGCTGCCTGTCTGCATTTTCCTGAGGTCAAGCCCCTGCAAGCTGAAGCCAAGAATGGTGGCCCAAATGATGAATCAAGACAAACCAAAAGAACCATTGCATCAAGTAAGGGAACAATCAAGGTGTCTAATGGAGGCAACAAAATTCCAACCATTAGCTTCATGAGTTTGAAAGCTACACCAGCAGCCAATCAAGAGTCACCCCCAAGATAAGGCACCAGCTTGCAGCCCAAACTCATGACCACAACTCTAGAGCAAGATAATCAAGTAGCCAATTTGAGATCTTTGCCTAATTAAAGAACTCCTGGCCCAGGTGCCATTTTTCCACCTTTGAACCCAAGCACCCAGATCCCCTGGGCCCACATTTCCCAATGCCCTGATGAACCCTCATGGAAACTGTTAAGTTTGGAGGTGGGGTACTATATAGACCCAAAGACCCCGCGCTCCAAACTTATTGCCATTTTTGAATAAAGGTTATGTTATTTTGGCTTACATAGCTACTGCCTTATTTTGTCTTTGCTATCTATCAAATCAGTACAAGATCATCTGGCCCTCCTGCCCCTCCACCTGCAGATTCCTGTCCCCCAGGTGTTCCCTTTGGTCCTGTCCACTTCACAGAGTACCCTCTGAAACCTGAATATAATGATTACACCCCAGAAAAGATCCTCAAACTAGATCCCTTAGCCTACATATAATCTACAGTTAGATAAAACTGTCAAGGCCCCTGGATGTTATCAACACCCAAGTTGTTTAGAGTCAAATTCAACTACCTGCCTGCCTGCCTGCCTGCCTACAAACTCTACATGGAACTGCCTGTGACCCCCAAGCCAATGCCTGCCTCCTCACCTAACCTCCCAACCAATCACACTGGAAAGCTGTTTGGGATTGTGTACATCACCCTCACAGGGGTGATTGACACTATAATCCTGGTTGTCAGCCTGTGGTCCTGGGGGGAAGTCCTTATCCTACCTCTTTAAGTTAGCTTCTCTCTTGTGGTGGGCTTTACCCGTAAAAACCCTGGCCCAAGTATTCCTAAAACCGACGGGCTGGCCACCCAAGACAGGATCCCTGACATGTCCTTTCTGGAAGAGAGGCTCTTCTTTTGCTTACTGGTTAAATGTAAGTTGTCAGACTTTTGAGCAGCTTGCTTTCCTTCCAAGGATCCTTCTTGGAGGTTGCTGAATTGACTCATATCAAACTGATGTCTGATGTGGGTTGGGAGGCCATTGCAGAGATCTAGACATGGTGTGAGGCCATCCAAGTCTATGTTGCTGGGGGCTCAATTGCAGATGCCTCTTATGCTGTAACATGCTCATCAATAGCCCAGCTGCTTTAAAGGTTCCAAGTCTTGCCGCCATTGTAACAATGGAGCCTTTGATGATAAACTTCTCCAGGAAGGCTTTCTTGAAAGCTCCCCAGCATTTGCTCTGGTTGGGGTCCTTTTCAACCTGGTTGATCACAAACTTGGAGCTGTGCCTGTTACTCAAAGGGCAATCTCCCTTACCCAGAGGCTCTGGGGATAACCAATTTGTGTGAATCTACTTTATGTGCTTTGGATCTGAAGGGTGACATTCTCTTGGCACAGTCCAGAAACTGTCCTGATCTCAGCTTGACAGAGGCACTGGAGTACAATGCTTGGCATCTTGGGACGGCCTTAGTTGGGGCAGGTTTAGGGCTCCGTGGGTGCTGAGGAAACTGTACTTTTTATGGGTACAAGGATATTGTTGAAGACAGTTCATCCCGTGAGGATGAACTGGCTTTCTTTGTTTCTGCTCCAGCCAGTAGAGAGAGCCATCTGCTGGGTTATTTCTTTGAGAGGACCTTTTTTCTTTAAGTTGTGAAGGTATGGATAACTTATCTGTATAACTGCTGTCAAGTATATACTTCTTGGAAGTATATAAAGCAAGATAAAGGGGGGATTAAGTAGATGATGATCCTTTATTGAATAAAGAAGCAAGGTACTATATGGTATCATAACAAGCCATACACAGTTTATGCATGTTGTGGCAACCATGTGGCGTATCTGAGCAATGTTCTGCTTAAGATTTGCAACGGTCTATCCCGGTAAAGCGTGGATGTAGGGTGATAATGTCACCGATTATCCATTGGTTGGGTTGATGCGTGGAGAATTGTTTACCCAAGGGGGAGGGATTGTAGATGCGGTGACAGGATCGTATAAGGGATATTGATTGGAACAGCCCTGTGGCTGCCGTGATGTACAGGGACACTGTGTGGCTTCCCTTGATACTAAATAATACATATCTTATCAAATAATGTATCGATCATCTTCTTGATTTTTCTATTCACCTTGTCTCATATTTATAAGAAGTATATGCTTGACACCTATTATCCAGCCACTAGCATGGCTGAGATGGGGAGAGGTTTTCATTATAGTTTCAGTCTAAGTGAAAGAGGATGGGAAGTTTCACCTTCTGAAAGGGGTATGAGTAGCTGATCAGCAGGTATCACAACCTATACTGGACTTGTACATTTGAAGCAACTGGACCTTGCTTGAAGCTGCTGGTGTAGATGAAGCCTGGGTCTAGACTCAGTGATATCTTCTTCTCGTTAGGGCTTTGGGAGAACTCTCAGCCATTTTTAAAATTGACAGCGTTTATTTGGATGATAGAAGGGGGACGTCACGGGGGCTTGCTTAAATGTGAAACCTCAGCCATGAGTTTGAATTCAATACATTTGGGTTGTTTACGTTCTTAACTCCTCATGTACCATCAAAGTTAATGCAGGCTTTTGAGTTAAGGGTCTTAAATGAATCGAAATGGTGTTAGAGGTGAAGGGGTAGAAAAGTGGTGGCGATGGACTTTGGAGGAAGAGGTTTGTGAGTATCTCGTTTAAAGGAGAACTGTGATATCACATTCTTGGATATTGAGCTTAAATTGTTGAGGGTGAAATATATTTTCATGGCAGTAGATTTAAAGTTGACTTGATTGGGAAGGATTAGATCGTTTGCGGGTACTATTCCAATCACCATGCTTTAAGTTTCTGCTTTATATATTTGATTTGAAACGGACTGCTGTCTTTATGTATTAGTTAAGCTTTTTAAAAGAAATACCAGATGGCTTAAATCCATTTTATTCTCTAGGAAAGCGTATTCTCTTGGCAAATAAAACGTGAAGTATGTGATATCTTAAGGGAATATCAGAGTGTGGTTTTTTGTTGCAGATTGCAGGATGTCTATGGGGTTTTACTCATCTATTTGCTGCGAACGAAATCCATTAGGGATGCGGTATAGTGGAAGAGATTAGAAAGCCGAGACCATTGAGGGGCATGGACTTGCTGAAGTTCCTCTAAAGATTCCTTGAAATCAGCTGGGTTTGCGGCAATGAGATCACCGTGTGCTTTGAGGAAGGCCTGGAGGTAGGCATGTACCATTTCAAAGCCCAATCCGTTTTCTAGTAGAAGAGCTAATGCTCTCAAGAAAATATGGAATTGTTCAAATGAATTCCTGGTGCTGAGTAGGCTGACTTCAAGCTCTATTTGGGGTGGCATCAGAGATTCCATTGCCTCCAAAAGATGGGAGGTATCTTTGCTGCGAAGCACTTGCTTCATAGTGGCTACTAGCTCTGACTCAATGGCATCACCAATTGAGACCAAGTGTGATACATCTTCTTCCATAGCTTCGGGGGTATTTGCTTGAGGAGCCACAAATTTAGGATTGACGCCTTGAGTTGCCGTGAGGAAGAAAGGGACTTTTTCAGGTTTCTTTGGTGGCTCAATGGGTTTGTTGCGCTGCTTGATTGTAGCTAAGTTGAGCAGCTTTTGCCACTTTGACCAGGGTGCCCTGGAAAGGGTGACCATGTCAGTTGTAATTTGGTCAGGGTCGCGGTACAAATCAAGCTCTTCGCCAGTGGTATCAGGGGTGGAACCAGAATCCTCGTCATCCGACTCCTCACCCTCGTCAGGACGAGTGGCTGGAAGCGGGGCGACCTGGACAGAGTGAGAAGTGGAGAGTGCATGGAAGGAAATATCGGAGTAGAAGGCTTTGTTAGACCAAAGGAAGATTCCGACGTGGTCAGCATGGCTAGTGGCTAAGAAATCCCCATAGGGAGAGAAACTTAAAGACGTAACCACGCTGTCCACTTGGAACATATCTATGGGGTGGCCGCTAGGTACATCCCAGGTACGGATGGTGCCGTCTAAGCTTGAAGAAACAATCCACCGCCCATCAACGGAGAACGCCTGGTCAATTAGCTTAGAAAGGAGGGGTGGCTTACCAAATCAGTAAGTCTATGGGTATGGCCACTGAACTGGCGGACAATTCTCTGAGTTTCAGTATCAACCACACGAATTATGGCGTCATCACAGGCAGCAGCCACAAGACAAGTGTCGGGATGGGCAACTGCGTGGAAAACAGGCGAGCCCAATTCAATGGAAGAAACAACTGCAAAGGTAGAGAAATCCCACACCTGAACAGTTAGCCATGGAAATTATTATTCCTACCTTAATTGTGCCATCTAATGATGCAGTGGTGAACTGACGGTTAGAGCCATCGGTGAGAATGGCGGTGATGGGCCGTTGATGAGATTGGCTACTGGTGGTTGACTTGCGAAGGATGCCAGACTGCATATTGAAAAGATGCACCTCTCCGCTTGCAGTCCCAACAAGCCCAAAGTGGCCACAGTGGCTGATGGCAACTGCTTTGGGCAACGCGTTGCCTGGAGGAGTAAGCATATGGTTGCCAATGGCACCACGGATAACAGACCAGGTGCATACTCCTGGTTGGCCTAGATGTATAGAAAGAAGATTGTCAAAGCGTTTTTGCTGGGCATTGTGCACTGCCAATTGAGTAATGGGAGGAAGACGGAGAGATTGAATGTCAACGTCGAATTCTTTAGCCATTTTCCCAAGCTTCCCTTGGCTGAGCTCCTTGGACCGATTATCCTTGAAGCATGAAAACTGCCGCAGAGTACAGTCTTGACTAGCACTCATGATGCTCCCGCCGTAGTAGTATTGAATCTGGGTTGGTGGAGCAGAATGACCACTGCGGAACTTGAAAAGACGTGGCATGTGGTCATGGCCATCAGAGATCCATTGCTAAACAATGAGTGAGTGTGTTTAGACGGACTTACCTTTAAGCTGTTGTCCTCTCCAGACGATACCAACAAGTTCTGGTTGTTAAGATATTGAATTGAAGGAATGTTGCCACTGTGAGCTTTCTTGATAACATGGAACAGCTTGCGCGAATCCAAGTCCCAGATGGCAATGTCACCATTCATGCTGGAAGATGCCATGTGATGCTGCTCATCTGTGCGGAAAGTGATGGCGGAAACTTTTCCTTGGTGCTTGAAGCTAAAGAGCAGCTTATCTTGCTTGATGTTGTAAAGAAGAATGCTTCCGTCTAAAAGCCCAACTCCAAGGACATCAACTATGGGGGATTGAACCAAGCAAGTAATGGGCGAGCCAAATGGTTTGAAAGAATAAATCAATTTTCTTTAATATTTTAGCCTATTTATGATGTATATGCTACCTATTCTTGATATTCCAAAGCTGCATGGCTCCCTGTGTGCTGCCAAAAACAACTTTATTAAGATACGTTGAGGGATGGACAACGCAGGTGACATTGAAGTTATCCTGTTGGAATTGGATGTCCGTATAAAGCTCTATGTATTTTGTCAATCAACTGAGCTGAAAAAGTATTGATTGTAAAAAAATAAGATTAACAAGAAATATTTGGTTGGAGTATTAAATCATTACAAAGGCTTAAAATTAAAAGATCCAGAAAAGGAAAAAACATGATTGAAACCATAAACTTACCTCCGTTTTCAAAGTTCCAAAGCTGGAAGACGTTATCCTCGGTGAGGGAAAGCAAGTGGTTCCCAAAAACTTCGAGATGAAATATATCACCTGAAAGGGGTGAAGTCCAAGAACCCACCTGGAATAATTGTGAGAACAAGCTGAAGTATGATTCAACAGATGAAACAAGCTTTCAGAATTTTTTTGGCTTGAAAAGGTAAGGAGAAAGAATATTTAAAAGTATTATAAACTTAGGAAGATTGCATTACCTGCTCATTTCTCTTGAACGTGATGATTTGATTTCCTGATGCAACAAAAGTGGTTTCACGTCTAGTAGTGATTGCATTGATTTGCTTTTCTACGGGTCTTCCTGAGGTAAATTGATCAGAATCCAGGCCTGTAACTTATGGGAAAAAGCAAATACTTACCAACCATTACAACATTTAATTTATCATTCTACAAAGAAGTACGTGAGTTGAAAAGCTTAGGAAAAGACAAATACCTCAAAGACTTGAAACCGGTTCCCGATGGCTGTAGTATAAAAAACGGCTTGGCCTAAAGTTTGAAGGGAAAAAGGGACATGGTTACAAACGTAGCCAACAGCCTTGAGGGGATGAAAGATCTTTGATGCAGCAACAGATTTCTCAAGTGCTGTTTCATTGAAAGGCTTAAGCTTCTTAAGAGTGTGGTGGATGGGCCCCTTTTCTAAGGCGCTTGGTATAGGGTTTGCACCGTCCTTCATCTTTATCGTGGATGCTGAGCAGTAAAGTTCTTTCTGAGAAAGTGGCGAACTGTTCTAGGTTGAATTTCGAGGGAATTTTTAGGTTCGGTTTTTTAGACTAGATTTCTTTGGCTAGATATAATACATATTAGTACAAATAAAAAAAATTGCGCTTAATTAACTAATAAAGCGGCTATAGCTCAGTCGGGAGAGCGTCAGACTGAAGATCTGAAGGTCCCGCGTTCAATCCGCGGTGGGCGCATAGTTTTTATTTCGCGCTACATTTATTTTACAACCTTGAGACGTTTTCTAGCCAGAATTACTTTCCTTATCCCTTCTCGATGAGAATTTTACATAAGAATATCCGTAACAAATGTAGTACAATTTCTAGTTTTTGTGTTATCATTTCACAAAATCATATAAAGACTGTATAGTGGGCTGGATTAGATAAAAAGCATTTATAGGGTTTATACTTATAGCTGACAAATATATGCCGCTAGTATTGAGTCAACCTTAGCTCATTGAGCATATTATACCCTATTATCTTTGCTCAGAGTTTGGATTTTGAATTCAGATAGAGGGTTATTCCAAGCCTTTTAAAGTAGTTAGAGTTTACAAGCTGAAATAATCTAAACTCACCATACATATTTTTCATTTAAACCATGGCTAGTTTAATTGATTATTCACCCATGGATATCAATCAATATACATTACAGTAGGTTTATAACCTGCTGAGATCAACAATATACCATCCCAAGACAAGATCACCTCAGTCTAAAACAAATATCAACTTTCTTGGTAGTAATAAGAGCTCATTTCACAGAAAATGAGCACTAATGGGCAAAAAAGGTTAGACACACAACAAAAGATGTATAAGGTAAACAAGATCATCCAGAAGTAACAGAAACATAACTGACCATACAAACAAAACCATTATATCTGTATTCTAAAGCTACTATGCTTATTAAGTTCCAGGGAAACAAAATGATCTCAGCCATGAAAGTGAAAATCTCAATACAACAACAAACCTGTCAGGGCCCAGATTGGGCCAGACAAAACCCTATATTGCATAGATTTAATGCCTGCAATTGAGTGATCACACAACTGATCAATTGTGTTGCCAATCACATTGATTTACCTGAAGAAATCTTTAATGCCAAGTGGGGAATTGAACCCTGGTAAAAGCCAAACCTGGGGACAATTGAAAACTGTTCCAACACTAAGTGAAAAGAATTTTAATTGGCCCACACCCTCTGAAACCAAGAAATTGGGACTTGGGTTGCCAAATGTCCCCAAAATCCCCTGCCACCTTTCCCAGGGCAAAAATAGTGAATTGATCTGTTAGAGTAATGTAAATAAGGTCTCAGCTCAAATAGAAGTTGTGGGAATAAATTGCCCAGACTAAAATCAGAACCAAGAAAAAAGATGTGCACTAAAGCTTTAAACCTACAAATCTACAAAGGAAAGAAATGAAATGTGAAACAAAGACAATTAATGGCACAGAAAACAGAAGATGTAAATGGACCACCAAACAGAAATTGGTTTGAGATAAGGGGTACAAAACCTGCAGGTCCTATATGAAGACTTTTCTCAGCCATGTCATGCCAAGACAGCAACGGCCATGGCCTGAGAAGGGGGTATTTTTGACCCCAAGATAGCTTTCATATATTGGGAAATGACTTTATTGAGAGTAGGCAAAACTATCTGAATTTTTTTTTCAGAGGGGAAATGGGGGACTATAACTAAACTGGGAGGAACAAACTTGAATCTGATTGGTTGGCCAGAAATATTTTCACCTCTTGCTTGAAGACTTCTTTCAAAGTGTAGATGACATCATAATTCAATATTTTTGGGCAACTGGCTGGTTGACCACCAAGTACCACTGGGTAGTGATATCTCACAATCTTCAAGGCATAATTGTTTGAAAAAAATTCAGAAAGATGTAGGTTAATTCCTTCACCATCAATAGGGGCAGCTTTAACCCATTTTTTTGTCAATGACTAGATGTAAATCATCCAGTACTTTCAAGGGTTTTGCTGCTTTCCTGTTTCCATTTTTTTCTTTGGGCAATCTATCCCAGGAAAAAATGATACTACCATGACATGATCCTCTTAACTGACAAATCTGGACCTATCAATGGGACCCAGCTCAAGAATAACTATTTGATAACCAATAAGGAGTTGCCAGTAAGTACAAATGCAGTTTTCCTGCAGGATATAGCTGGGAACACTGACAATCCTTTCCTTTTGACATCTTCACTTAGTAAACTTCTGTTGGTTAATGCACACTGAGCATTTATACTTTGCAGGGGTTTATTACATTATAAATTTTTTATACTGCTGGTACTATCAAATAGAGATTACCTTTAGTATCAACACCAGTTCTGGAAAACAGAGCAACTCCTTGCTCCCTCCAACCAACCAATGTCAGCCTTCATTTCATCTCCTAGAGTGCTGGATCAGGAGATAGTTCCTGATCCTGAACCCCTCCTCTCTTTTCCTGGTGTCTCTCTGCTCTGCCAACTTGCCCAGTCAAGCCAAACAATGAGCGCCACTGCAGGAGAACTCTACCTTGTTCCTTTTATCCCATCATATGACTACAGCAAACTTGTGTTTGCCTAGCTGACCATGATGGGGCTCGCTGAGCAAGTGATTCCCCACATGGGAGTTTGGCTTTCTTGGGCCATGGCTGCTAATTATGTGATGAGGATGAACCCCAGCATCTACTGGCCTTCCAGACTAAACCCTTCCCCTTAACCAAAGCTTATCCTAGAAGCAACCCAGGCCATGACAGAACCCCTATAGTAACTGAAACAAACAACAAAAGCATCAAGTAATGTTGCAACCAAACCAATTACTGCTCAGTATTTGGATTTGAAAAGATAACAGTCTATAAGAAAGGGACAGAGATTAAGAATAATATGCTAGCTTTATTCCAAGCTTAACACTATTATACTGTAAACAGTAGCCACCAATCCACAACAGGGGCAGTGTGACATGATCCAAGTATAGTTTGAATTATGAATAGCTTACCAAATAATTATTGTCTGAAATTGGCTTCACTCCTAATTTAGGGATATTGTTTATATCTTAATATTCAAAGAAAAAGGGATCATGTTGTTAGATATGTCATGGGGCAGCTCTATGAGCGCCCCTAAATGCTGTGAGATACATTGACAGACAAGGTATCCATTTTGGTCATAACAGTAAGAATATACAAATCTGTAATACTGTTAACAGTTCATCATAATTAAGACATAAAATATAAAAATAATGTTCTGTGTGGCTGGTGTTGGGTAAAAACCATCAGATAACTCAAATATATTAATGCTTATGGCTAAAAGAGAACATTTATGACAAAAAATAATATATATAGCAATTTTATAAAATAATTTCTAAATATATATTGGGGACAACAAGCTTTTATACTACTACACATGAACAAATAAAAATTACATAAATTTAAATAATATGGTTAAAGTTTTTTGTTTTTTTTAAATTTTATTTGGTAGTAAAATGAATAAATTGCAACAACAGAGTAACAGAGATGAAGAATTATACCACATATGTGAATGCTCTTGTGGTTCAAAGCACAGAGAGGCTATTGCTCTGGAAGTGGAAGGTGGGAGTATCTCAGAAGTGGGGGTGAAAATGAAGTTACTCAGATGCAAGAACAAACACGGGGCACCCAGACTGGCAGAACAGGTAGTATCAATCCTAGAGTACCTAAAATGACCAGAGTGTCTACAACAGCTGTCACTAATAGAACAAAAACAGCAATATTAAGAGAGTGTCTCTGGTATACCCCGCTGTGTAATTCTAATATGTAGTGTAAAACTTCAAAATAGGAGGGATTGCTTGGGTCAGGTAGGGAAGCAGGTTAGCAATTTGAAAACCAGTGAGGGCTTTGAAAAATATGATATATGATAATTGCTCAACAGGCAGCCTTGGCATGTACATTATAGTACCCAAATCTTTCAGTGAAGTAGGTGAGTATGTAGCATACATAGGTGTAGATAGCAAGATACATGACAGAGCTATGAGACACCAATGAAGGCCTGGAGTGTATATTAGAAGAGACTAGTTGTGATTTCTCTTCATAATGCATGTATTTGGTTGCATCAGACATGGGTTCAGTCTGGTCAAGGGCTGACTAATGCCCCTAATATCAAGGCAGGCTGTGAGCACAGCTGAGAAGATGAGATGTTTCATGTTTTTTTTGAGAAGGGGTGACTAAAGCTTAGCAGTATGTAACTTTAAGTTTTTAGGTAAAGTGTGATTTATGCAATACAGTAGTCTTCAAAGCTTTGGTACTAAGCAAAATCAACTCAGATGCAAACAAAATAGAAGTGAATCAAATATATTGTTAATCAATATAAATTCATTTTTAATTTTTTTTTGCATCTGAGTTGATTTTTTACATCTGACTTGATTTTGTTTACTGTCATGGCACATACTGGTGTCTAGCTGGACTCCCACAGAAGAGACAGGCTGGGCCTGAAAGGCCATGTACACAATGGTGGCAATCATAAGAAAATAATTTATTGTAGTGGCCCAATGTGAGAATTGGGGAGCAGGTTAAGAGAAAATAAAACCATGCTCTCAACCATAATAAAATCATGATTTCAGCAACAACCAAATGGTTGTCACCAACAATTCCAGGGGGGACAAAGGGGGGATGCAATCAACTGAACACACAAAGCAACAGATAAAACCAACTGGCCAGTTTTACTAACAAACTTAAACTTTATTAGATTAGAGAAGGATGAATCAAGGTCTTTCACAACTCTTGCATTCATTTAAAGTGAGATGTAATTTGGATGAGAAGTTGAATGTCCAAAACTGATTGGCCAATGATATGAAGGAATATGAATGCATCTCTTGAGGCAGGAAAATCTGGAAAAATCCAAATAGACAAAATCAAAGGGAAAACTGAATCAACTGAAAATTGAGGAACCTGTCTTGAATGTAATTACCACTGCTCCTGGATACTCTTGCACAAGATATTTAACCAGAGGTGTCTCTTGGATGGGTTAGGTGAGGCATTCTTAGACTAATTCAGCAATTAATAGTATGAGAACCTTTCTTGGGGATTTTTAAGTAAATATTTGGAAAATATCTAGGAGTAAGTTGGCAGAGATTCCCAAGCGTTTGGTGAGGATTGAAGTAGAGGCCCAAGGGGGAGGCGTAACTTTACACCCAGGGACATCAACTTCCAGTATAAGGCACAACCTGATTGGTTATCCCTAACACTGTAATGTAGATGAACCCCAGTTTACTGAAGTCCTGAGCAGGAAGAGCCTCTGGTAAATGGGGAGTGGTTGGGATCTCCTTCATGGTTAGCAGAATCTGGTCTCTAGGATAGCCAGGAGAGAAATCCAGGTGGTGAGGATGACAAAACTCTAAGTCAGGGACACAAGCAGGTGTGACCAAGGGAGTTGTAGTAAAACCAGGCGGGTAAGGGAAGGTACATGAGTATTATTGTTATGATACATGTATAGATGCTAGTAGTATAATTATATTAGAGCAAAAATAAAAATTACTGCAATCAAATAATGACTTCTTGGCATAAACATTTATTTGGACAATGTAAAAAATGAGAAAGGCTTTCCTTCCTCATTACTTATAATTATTGGGGAAATATCAGTCTCTAGTGCCACCAGTTGACTGGTGGCATTGTTATCAGTGACATCAGAAATTATTTTTGAAAAACTGTATGTTGGGGCATGAAAAGAGCAGTGTATTGGTTGCTTCTAAACTGTGGTATGTTTAGCTGTTGTCTGCTGAAGTGCCACAGCTATTTATAGAAGCCACAATAAATTGATTACCTGAATGTACAATAATTTGATTGTATGTACAATCTACCTTTTGCAAATATATCTGGGACCCAATTTTGCTTATGAAATTGATCTTTGGGGTTTGAGGCATGTGAGCCTCACAAACACCTGGCCATTTGAGGTTGTTAAAGGGGGTTCCCCTTCTGGGTGCGCATTAGGTAAGTGCTTTAATACTTTTTGTGGTATTGTAGCAATGTATGCTACCTGGTTTTCATAGGGATCCTGGGCTTTGACATCATCTTCTATCATGGTCAATTTTTTAGAGCCCAACTCTTTATTACAGGACTTGTATTCTTCCATCAGTGTAGTTGTATTTGTCAGGTTGGATTCTGGTTCTCAGGTATTCTCTTTACTTGTGTACTATTTCTGTTTGATCAGAAAATGTGGTTTTTTGTATCTGATTTTATGTCCTAGGATTTCTTCAGCTTTGTGTTCTGTGAAGCTTCCTACTTTGATAGGTGGAGGGCTGTTCTTACTAACTGGTGTTGGGGGGAGGTTCCTGTGGGGTTCCTGGTCACCATTCCCCAAAATGTGTCCTGGGTCATAGCCAGGGACCGGCTTGGAGGAGTCATCATTCCCTAGCAGTGGTAGGTGGTTTGCTAGGAGTTTGTAATTAGCCTGCATGACTGAAAACTCTTCCAGTACTTTTCTAATTACTAGGCAGGCATCCCCACTATGCAACTGTACTTCAGCGGGCGCTAACCCCTCTGTGGGCCTATACTAGTCCTTTAACAACCCAGTAAACTCATTTCCTATAAACTATCTTCCCCTATCTGTCACTTCAAGATTCCTAGTTAATCTCTCCCACTCCTCCTGGGAAGAATTACTGGTGGCAAATTTCCTACAACTCTTACAATAGATATCTTCCTCCCCTTGACTAGGATAAAAGATATGGGGTAGCTCACTCACAGGGTTTGTATTTTGATTACTGGAAATTTTAGGCAGAGGTTGTAATAGACTTTTATTCACAGTCAGAAGGAAGACCCCCTTAGAAACCTTCTGATATATTGCCCGGGGGGGTCAAGGAAACAATATGGGTTTGCTAATACTTAGAGTCCTCTAACAATCTCTTGGACTCCTTGTACTTGGTCTTGGGCTCCTGCGTTCTGTTCCAGCTCTGGTTCTTTATCCTCAGCTTTGGTTTCTTTAGCCTGGGCTTCTGCACTTTTAACCTGGCCTTCAGCTCCTTCTGTAGTCCTTGTGGCCTTTATAATCCACTTGATCCAGTCCCTGAAAAGTCTCAGATAGCTCTCCCTTTTATATCCCCCTTTTCCAGACCAAATTCTCTCTCAGAGCTCTTGTTTTTCAAAGCTTAAACTATCCAGTTTTTCTCTCTCTATAATATATTAGACCTTTAAAAACTTACTTTAGCCAATGAAATCCCTGGTTTTTCTTCTTCTGCATCTCATTTTTAGGCTTTAACTCTCAAGTTAAAGCCCTTAAAACACTGATCAAATAAACTTTGACTTTCAGCCAATCAAACACCTCATTTCAACAGTTTGCCAAATATTTTGCCCAAATAACTTGCTCTTGACTATGGTTCAAACTCAAAGCTGTCTTGCTCTGGATAAACAACTGCTCCACATTTTGAACAGGTTCACTGTAATTCCTGTCACGTTTCTCTGGCAAATCTTGAGCGCTTTTGCCTATGTTTTATATAGGGGAATTTTGAACCCTCAATTTTCAACGTTTTCCAAGTTTCCTCGCATTTTATTCAACATTTCACAACTTTGAACTTGCCCGTTGCTTGCCCTTTGCCTCTCCTAGTTGTTCTCGGCAAAATTTGCTTATTTGCTTTCACAGTTTCTCCGTTCTGTTTCCGGCCTCTTTCTAGCTTTTTCTTACTCAATCAGCTCCTTAATAAATTACAGTTTAAATACTATAGACTATTTCTTCTTTTCCTCTCTTTTTTCATATGATAATTAATACAATCTTTATATCATATTTTTGGTAGCATTAAATCATTATTTAACTGCTTCTTTCTTATCATTTTCTCTCTTTCAAGAATCCAAAACCAACATTCTAGCTCCTGTATTTAGTCCATCTAGTCCTTCCAAGCCATCTTCAATTTTCTCAGCTAGTACTGTATTATCATCTTCTGGTCCTTCAGCCAGTTCTTCAACCACCTCTTCTAGTTCTTCAGTCTAGCCATTAATCAGTCATTCTCAGTCATTCTCAATCATCAAACAGCTCATTTCAGTCACCAAATAGCTTAAACCAGTCCTTCAGCTACTCCTGCATCCTGCTCTTTTGGTTCTCTGGCTATTCCTGCTTCATGAGCAGCTACTTCTGAATCATGGTCTTCCAACTAATCCAATCCTGCCTCATGATCAGCTATTCCTGCATCATGATCAGCTAGTCCTTTCCTTCAACATGATTCAACAGTCCCTCAACTAGTCTTCACTGTGATCATAAAGTCCTTCTTACTGGTCTTCAATGATGATCCCACACTATGAACCACATCAGTTCTTTATCTCAGTCCTTGTTACCGTAACTTGTAGACCCAGGCATGAGTCTACATTGAACTGGCGTTTGACTGGGCCCTTGTAAGTGGCAATCCACTTAGGCCATACAACCATAGATCAATTAAGTCTAGGACATTGTTTTTACTCACCCAGGTGATTAAGTCTGGGCTTTCTTTTGAAAAGTAATCAGCTTTTCTTCCCAGAGTCCTGATCACACCAAGTTCTGCAGCTGCTTTCCTGAGCAACCGCCTTGGTGACACCTCTTAGCCAATCCATGCCCTCTAATGCTCACTTTGGGTCCTCCCCAAAGCTCCCAAAGGGACATAAACAAGGACATCCTACCAGTCTGTTAGGTCAGATGCTTGCTCACAGACCTCCTGTAAGTGTATCAGGGTACGTAGAGCTCCCAGAGCTCTTCCCCTCCCTGGCAGCCTGCACTACCTGCCAGGGGTCCAAAACCTACAGCCCTGGTAGGCAAGATACCTACCATGCTGGCACACACTTCTACCCTGGAAGCCTGGTTTACCTGACAGGATCTAAACACCTTCCAGCCTGAGCAGCACATGCTACCCTTCAGGATGGATCAATCCCCACCCCAAGCAGTTAAAGTTCCCTTCTGAGCTATCTCATTCCTCACCCCAAGCAGCCACAGTTCCCTTCTGGGTGAGGACCTCTAGCCTACAGCAGCCAATATCTTCTTCTGGGTGGAGATAACATCTGCCCCTAGTAGTATTTACACCTACTAGCTAGGCCTTACCTTCCCTAGTAGCCATCATTTACTACTAGGCCTCTACCTGTAACAAATCAATAACACACTGTCAATCTTCAGCATAGCGTCTATATTTGAAGCCAAATCAACCCTTGCCTGAAAAACTGCTTCCATGTGAACCATCACAATTCCTTTCTTTTTTGATAGAAGGGTGCAGTAGAATATATCATGGATCTTTCATTCAGGAGTAGCTCTAATTGGTATGCTACAGTGCTAATGTGTTTTAGAAACTTGTAGGGTCCTGTTTGTTGAGATCTCAAGCTAGCACACAGGGCAGTAGTCTTGATGTTCTTTGCACTGAGATACACAACATCTCTTACTTCAATTGGTGGACCAGGGATTTATTTTTTGTCAGCAAAGTCCTTGTATACTTGCACTGCTCTTCTCAGGTTCTGGGTGCATTCTTCCTGGCACACATGAATATTGCTAACCTAATCTTGTTCTTATGGGTTATCAGCTTCCTCTGTGAGGGGAATCCCAAGTGGGGTTAAATTCCTAGTTTGACTTAAAAGGGGACCTGCTGGTGAAACTGTGATCTTGATTTTTGTATGCAAACTGGGCCATTAGTAGACGGGTTACCAAGTTGTTCTATTCTGAGTTTACATAATATATTAGATACTGTTTGAGGGCCTGGTTCATTCTCTCAGTTTTCCTGTCACGCTGATGGTGATACATGGTAGACACTGATCTTTTTATCCCCAAGTCCTTTAGGGTTTGAGCCAAAACATGGAGGTAAACTATGAGCCTCTGTCAGACATCACTTCTTATAGGAGTCTGTGGTTTATGAATATACAATTCCTGAATAGGGTGGCTGTCTCTTTGGCGGTTACTTTGGTAGTTTTTGAGATGAAGTGAGACGTTTTGGTGAAGTAGTCAGTAATTACAGAGATGATGTTGAATCACTTTGAAGTATGTAGTTTCACAATATAGTCCATGGATACTGATTTACAAGGGCCTTATGCAATATGAATAGGTTGTAGTAAGCCTTTTGGCTTTTCATGATTGGATTTGGTGCATCCACATGTCTTTTAACCACTGAGGTACTTCTCATTCTTTAACTTAATCTTGTGACAAATGTAAGTTCTATAGATTCCTTTGAGTGTCTTTGTACGTCCAGGATGTCCCAACATAGAATAGTTGTGGTATTCTTTCAGTATCTTTAAACACAGTGGTCCTTCTGATACGTATGTGTGCCTGTGTAGTTGTAGGGTATTTCTGTGTAGAGAATAACCTGATTGACAATATTGGCTGTTGATATTATTTTATAAGTCTTTTATGATGAAGATGCAGTGATTGTCTAAGGTCTGGGAAGATCAGATTTCTTCTCTTCTACTAGCTAGTCCTAGGAACAGGAGCATTAGTTCAATCATGTTGGAAGAAAGTAAGGATTTAGTGTTGAACTTCTCAATCTCTTGGGCACTAGAGAAAATATATGATTTCTGGCTCAGGGTTTCAGGTACAATAGTGATCTTTCCAGTTTTGTAGCTTGTTGTAAATTAGGCTGTATATTAGAATGGTCAAGACTATCAAAGGAATTAATCCCAATGGTCAAGGCTATTCTAGTTGTGCACTCAAATCTGCCAGATCCAAAAGATTTGCATTCCCAATTGTAACTCAGATGCTAAGGTGTTTTGGCCAACCTATTACATCCTGATGGATCAATTTTGGGAATTAATATCCATTACCGTAATGAGTAGCTGCAACTGCAGCCCACTCTGGAGAAATGTGCACTTACTCTTCCCCGCCAGATTTTCCAGATCATCCCAAAAAGGCAGGAATGTGGCTGTAAGATCCTGATGAATTCCAGAAGATTATATAATGTTTCAATTGATGGTGAAGGTGCTAATAACATCTCTGCAGCCATTGGGAATTACTAACAGTATATAACTTTCCTTTTTTCTCAAATAAAAGATACACCTTTACCTACTTGCTTTTAAACTCTACTCAGTTGTTACCTTAGATTTAAAGGTAAAGACTCCAGAGTCTATAAGACTTGTATTAATCTGTTTATAGACCTACAACCATACTATTACAAGCTAGCAACACAGACATTAATCCCCAAGACGTCCATAAGGCCCAAAACACAGCATAGCTGATTGATAAGTCATAGTCTGCTAAGAATAAGATCCATCTAGCTTGGCGCTGGTTCAGTTGTTGTGGCTTGGAGAAATACGTCAGGTTCTTGTGATCTGTCATGATTTTCACTGGGTGATTGGCGTCACACAAGTGTCTTCTCCAATGTTTCAAGGACTGGATGATATCAAGCATTTATTTGTTGTAGATGAAGTAGTTCAACTCAGGTGGAGTGAACTTCCTTGAGTAGTAAGCTACAGGGTGCAGCTTACTAATATGCCCCTCCTGAAACAACACCCTCCCTAATAAAAAGCCAGAGGCGTCTGTATCCATAAGGAAGGGTTTGTAAACTAGGATCATCATGACAGGGGAAGACACAAAGGCGTTCTTCAGGGTCTCAAAAAAAAGATCTGGTGGCAACATCCTGTTGTAACTGAGGTTATCTCCCTTGTGCACCAACATATCTCACAATACACAAGGGGCACTTGAAGAGTCGCCCCATGGTGTTCCTAACAGCATGGACCAGTCTGAGTGCAATGTTGAATTACAGACACTATCTTTGAATAAGGAGCACTACCAATTCAACATGCTGATCCCTCCCTCAAGTTATTTTCAACTATAATGTTACACAGAATACATCACTATGATACTCCCTGGGCAATTATGGCTCTCAAATACAGTATACCAGCCTTATTGTTACTAAAATAAACACATCTTATTCCTATTCTTGTCCTTTTTATTTGGACTGTTGTCTTTCCCAATCTAAATAATGAACTATTTTTGGTTCATTTGCAACAATCCCACACAAACGGCTGTTTCTCAGAGGTGAGGCAAGTCAAGGGCAAGCAGTTAGAAGAAAGATTTTGAACAAATTCATGGCTGAAGTTTTCAAAGCCCAGGAAGCTTCTGACTTCCTTGCAGCTCTTAGGTTCTGGTCATAAAGTCAAAAACTCAATATTATCAAGTATCATGGCAAATCCTCCTTTTAGAAAAATGTATCCCAGGAAATCTACTTCTTCTTGAAAGAACTCACACTTCTGAAACTTAAAAAACAGTTTGCAATCCTTGAAATTTTGTAAGACAGCTTGAAGGTGCTTGACATGTCCTTCTGGGTGCAGCTGTATAAGAGGATGTTGTCTAAGTAGGCTGCAAAAAATTTGCCCTTGAGTCCTCCTAGAATCACATCCATCATAGTTTGGAAGGTTCTGGGCATATTGCACAAGCCAAACAGAATGATCAGATACTCATAGAGTGCTTGCCTAGTATTGAAGACACTCTGATATTCATCACTAGTCCTGATGCAGATCTGATTAAAGGCGTCACTCAGATCAACATTTGAAAAAACTTTGGCTCCTGAAAACTGGTCTGACAAGTTCTCAGCATTAGTATCATGACTGTGCTGTATTAGCAGAGTTATAAGGGGAAACATGATTGGAAACTAGATAATTATCTTTATTGAGATATGGAAACTATATAGCTGGGGTGAATCATTATAATAGGAACAAAATTGGGATAATCAGTTGAATTGTCCAGGGGTAGCATGATCCTTGTAATGAGTGAAGCGCCAAATTGAGCTGTCCAGCCAGCTGGGATTGTCACTGGTTATTGTTGCTGAATTTAGTAATTCAAGCTGACTTTCACATTTGGCTACAGGTCATGGGGAAGTCGTTTTGGGGATCAGAAACCTCTTGTACAGAACCTTGCTGGGGGTCAACACCACAGCTTTGAAAGTACTAATGATTTTCCTTTCTTTAGAGGAAAAGAAAAATCATCAATAGTTCAGTAAAAAGGCTTTAAGATGCCTGCCTTTAAAGGCAGGGCATTCCACATTGTGCCTAGCCAATCTCCTGCAGCTGAGGGCTATCAGCTATCATTGTCATGGTAGGTTCCATCATGCTGGGAATTATCTACCCAAGTAGGAAGGCTTGAAAAGCCAGAAAACCTTTATCAAAATTGATCAAATTAACAGATTTAAATCAAACAGTTGATCAAAAATGGGTTACAGCTGCTCCAGTCTGTCAGCTGAAACCAATTCCTCCTTAAAAATTGATGTTGGTAAATTGTTGTAATTTGAGGGTCACCCAATACAAGCTTGTTAATCAGCATAGTTGTCAGAAATTGGTCACACAAGGGTTCTTTGCAACCTGGACCAGATACTTACTTGACAATGTAGAAGGAATAGGAGGCCAAGATTCAGGTGGTATTACTTAGTCAATTTTTGATATATATTGAATAATTTTCACTGTTTCAACTCTAAGAGTTGAGTCCTCCCAAAATTTTACTCAATAAAAATCATTTATCCCTTGGTCTAATTTACTTTTAAAAATGCATCCTGTAGTTGTATTGTTGCAATACATTCCCTACAATCTTATTCTAAGCCGGATCATTACTGGAAGATGGGGCCCTGCAGTTGGAACTTTGTTGTTGGTACCTCCCAATGTTAATTCAATGCCTGCCAATCTTGGAGTGGTTCCTCCCATTCTGGAAACTAAAAAACGTGTTGCCTCCCAATGTCCTGAATTTTATTCTGAAGACACTTTGATGCTTTCCCAGGCAATTTATCTTGGGCTACTTTGGTTAGGATTAATTGTTCTACTTAATCCTAGTATTACAATTGTAAATTTTAAAAAAAGATATCTGAAGCCACGTTGGTGGTTAATCATTAACTCTATGTGGATTTGGGTGGTAATTTTCCATCACTTAGAAACAGCTTCATTTTATCCCGCAATTTCTGTCACAATCATGATCCAGGTTTGCTACTGACCCAAATTGAAATTCCTTATTTCAACAGTATAAACTTTGCTCTGTGTCAGGACACTGCATCCATGCAGAGGATCAATTAGTCTCAGCAGCCAAATTAGGCTGTTGGGAAGAGGGTAGGGACCACCATAGGAGGGGTGCTAACTTGATGAGGTAAGATGCTGAGTGGCCTACCAAGGCTCATGATCCAGTGGAGGGGACCATTGTGTCAAATAACCCAGCCAACATGATGTAGGCTATGCCTGCATATTGGTTGGCAGATGGGGGTGTTGGTTCAGGGCCGGGGGGCAGACAGTCAGTTTTGGGTGTGGGAGGGGCTTTAATACCAATTTGGTAAGCAGGTAGATAGTTGTATTTCTCATAGAAAAGTGTGGTGGGATGCTAGTACCAGGCTCCTCTGTGGTAAACTGTTCCTGGGGCTCTCTGTCTGGCTAGGAAATCAAAGCAGAGGATGCTATTCAAGGTAAACTCATTGTATTCTGGCTTGATGTAATATCCAGAGAAATGTACTGGGCCAAATAAAGTTTCTGGGGGACAGTAAAACGCGGGCCAGGTTTCTGGTACTTCCTCAGTTAGGTAGGCTGGTGGGCCAGATTTTCCTGTTGAAACAGTAGAGAAGTGAAAGACAACCAAAACTAAAATACAGAATAAAATGGTGAAACTAAGGCCCCATTTATCTTATTTATTTCAGAATAGCAATATTATTTTACAGGTGTCCTCTGGGTTTAAATAACATCCTGCTTGCTAAGTTCTGCTTGGCTCTGTTCACATGCTAACTGAGTTTTGCTCAGTTCTTCTGGACCAAGAGTTTCAGAGCCTTGGTGCACCTCGTGATACATTGTTCCCTCTAGTAAGGTGGTCTTAATCTGATGGGCTGTTGATTTTCCAATAGAGGCTCTATCACTTTTCATCCTGTTCCTGTCATGCCCGGCTTCAGGTTCCTTAGCAGGCGTCAGCTGAGTTATTTCTATCTTAATGAGTCAGATATCCTCTGGGGTGGCTTCCTTATCATTGGCTGACCATAAGAAACACTGCTAAGCGGCCTCAACTTTTGACCAAGAATTGGCATTAGCTTTGGAATTCAACCCTCCAGCCTGAACAACAAATTTCTTTTCTGATAGCCCATCAGCTATGAAGGAAGTGACAGGATGTTGATTAAGTGCCTTCAGCAGTCTAGATTCATCTGCATTGATCATCATCCCATGGTTCTTATCTGCAAGTGAAGAGACATCAGTAAAACTCAGCTTCAAATTCACATGATTGATCGGGTTTGAATTACTGATTGGCCCTGCTCACTCATTGGCTAGCCACAAAAAACATGGGCGGGCGGCCTGAGCGCCTGCAGGATCCATGAGCTCATCAGAGGAGGGTCTGCGTTCAATTCTGCCAATTGAAGTCTATCACTGCCTTTGGGAGAAATGTTGACCATGTCACTCTGGCTACCCTGGCAGGTGACTCCAGGTTTGATTCACAGGGCAGCCCTTTTTTAGGCCTACTCCTGCTTCAAGGCATGGCCCTTACAGCAGCTCTAAGAATAATATAATGAGGCACATCAGTACCAAACTCTTTAGAGAAGATTTGCAAGAAAAAGTAGAGTGGTTCTAGCTTGATCACAAAGCTTCTCAATGTAGCCATGGGCATAGCTATTATACAGATCTAAGGTTGACTATTTAGATGGCTTGTACATGAATGGTTTGGGCTTTAAATCCATCATTGATCATAAGAACAGATAAAGATGTGAAAACTAGCTTGGCTTTAAATTAAAAAAATGTTGATGCTTATTTGCAAGATTGCCAAGAGAATATATTATCAAAATTGTACATACATCAACTCATAAAGCTGCTAGGAAACAGCTCGGTCTTCAATTTATTAGTAAAAATAATACTGTAGATACACAGCAATGGGGATTCACTAGCTGCAAAATCTCCACTATAAGCTTTAAAATGAAATTCAAACTGGGCTGATTTTTGGATACATGACATCAGTTTTGAATTTGACGATATACTTTGGAAGCAGCGTAGGCAGCCCATCCCATGGGAATGGTGGCCACCTGTGTTGCTAGCCCAAAGATGGTTTGGCCAGGAGGAGGACGAGTGCTTGGCTTCAGAAAAAAGTATGCCGCAAGGATAGAGCCAAGCCCCAAGACTGATGAGGCAACAATGACAGAGTTGAGGATGAGGTTGGATTGTCTCTGCCACCGCTGCCAAACTTCGGAATATCGCATTGTAGAAAATGATACCATTGTATATAGCGGAATGACGCAATTGGGAGCAATGCGGTGCAGGATGGCTTCCAGACGCTTCCGGGCTAAATACGAAAAGCTCACAACAGAAGAACGCATTTCTACATAGTTATGGAGGGCAAGGTCGCATATTGCAACTACATCTGGGTGGCGCGTTATACTGTACTCATTCAGACAGCTCTCCATAAGTGAAAGATCAGTAGGTGAAACCCCTGAACCTTGTCCGCTTTTATCCAGGATGTCAAAGAACTTTTCTACGTCTTCAAACCCAGCATTCATCCCTTGGCCATAGAAGGGGACCATGCAGTGAGCAGCATCCCCAACAATAACGGCACGCCCTTTGAAGTGGTAAGGCTTGCACTAGAAAGTTGAGCAAATGAAAGGAGATAGTTATACTTTGATTGTCATCAAGCTGCCCTTGGGATTGGTGAAGTATTCCTTGACAAGTGCTTCACGGCCAATCAATGGAATAGCGTCGGCAAGATCTTTTTCAAAGAGCTCCATAAGTTGCACTTCTGTTTTGATGGAATCAAAGATATCCAAAGGTGCGAATAAAGTACAAGTAAACGATTTATCCTAATTGATTAGCAGTTCACAAAGAGGACTACCAGATTGGGAAGTGCAATCATCATGTAGGAGTGTCTAGGCCAGATGTGCAAATGATTTGGGTCGATTTCGTAATCTGTCTCACCAGTCTCAAGTACTTTGGGTGGAATAGTGAGTTCGCAATAGCCATGATCAATAAATGATTGTGAATAGTCCATTCTGATTTTTAGTCACTTTTTTTCTGAAGGAGTTTACCGAGTCTTCTTCATAATTTCACCTCGAACCCGCGAGTGAACGCCATCTGCCCCAAAAACCAAATCAACCTTGTAATGATGTTCTTGACCTTCTGGGCTAAAAGTAAGAATAGTCAAGCAATTGATTACCTAGAAAAGGTCAGGGTTCCAGAATCCAAATCACACTGCTTGAGTTCTTGCTCAAAAATAACCGTAACATTTGGCAAAGAGGCCGCTGTATTGACCAATTCCTCGTTGAGCATCCCGCGATCTACAGAGTTGATGTGCTAACTGTTATAAAAATTGCTCATTTACAAAAATTACTTGATGAGGAAGCCCGTATGCCTGGCTGACTTGATTCCCTCCAAGATCATGAATCATACGGCCTTTCATCGGAATTACTTTGGACAAGATGAGCTTATCAAGGCCTAATCCTGTTCTGGACAACGCAGAGATCCCTCTCTGGGAAAGGGCCAAATTGATGGAGCGTTTTTCAAGCTTGGCGAAATTCTCTTTTTTTCGAATGTCTAAATTTGACAAGGTTAAGTTATACCAATTATAAGAAAGCTGGTGCTGACATTAAAGTCCATGTCAATATTTAGTTTACCTGGCCTTTTTTCAAACAACAGCACATCCCAGCCCCGATGAGCAAAATATACACTCGATAGACTTCCCACTAATCCTGCGCCCACAATAGCAACGCGTTTTCTCTCAATTTCCCTTTCCATCTTTCAAATGCGTATAAAAATTAGAAATAAATTAAACCTTCTTAGCAGGGGAAAATATGAGCATCAAAAAAGGTTTGACAGCTAGAAAAAGTTTGAAGCATAAAAATGATTTATTAGACAATCTTATCAAGTAGAGGTTTGAAAAAAGACAAAGAAACATAGCCCAAAGAGAACTTGGAGTTACAGCGATAGAAATCACGAAATGACTTTTTGAAAAGAAAAGGGGCTATCGGACAAAAAAATCATTACCTTTGGTCAAAGAAATATTCAAAAATGATCTTGAAATCTAGTAAGTTTAGAACTTCAATGTTGTGGAAATAATTGATACGCCGTCACAATCTTAAGATTGTGATATTTGTTTAGAAGGCTGTGGATAAATTTTAATCAGTTTTTATATCATTGCGTTTCTTTAGCCGATCTCCGATGGATTATTTCTTGAAGGATCAACAAAGTTTCAAACTAGAGACATGCATTTCGTGTTGAGCTCCATCATTTTAGTTTGATTGATTCAAAAAGTAAGATTCATTTAGTATTTATGAAGTTATACGGTGAAAATCGCGGTGCCCAAATTCGTGACAAGCACCATCGAACTGCTTTGCTGCTATAAAAATGAGCTTTGGATCGTAATTGATGTAAATTTATATTCAAAAATCAATAGTGAGTTAACCAACCCCTGAATGATGAGATCATCTCCAAAGCTAATATATATTTACCAGCAGCAGGAGTTAAAACCAATAATTCGATCCCACCCAAATGTAAGTTTATTGATCTAGACATGCATATTAAAACGGCACCTTTTCCCGCTCAAAGACCTAAAGATAAAAACTAGGATTTCATAGTAATATTGAGAGCTCAATTTCAAACCTAACCTATTATAGAGAAGACTAAATACCAAGCTGAAATGTTGCATCGTGGTTATCTAGCCAAAAATTATAAATATACTTTTTGGGGAGAGAGAGAACTGGCAGACTTCAATAAAAACAAATGTAATTGTTTCAAACATCAGATAACGCTCTACAC
Organism: Entomophthora muscae; assembly: GCA_014839935.2. Taxonomy (NCBI): domain Eukaryota; kingdom Fungi; phylum Entomophthoromycota; class Entomophthoromycetes; order Entomophthorales; family Entomophthoraceae; genus Entomophthora; species Entomophthora muscae. Next base: position 56,202 of record QTSX02000102.1, read on the forward strand.
ACCAAATAAAGAAACCTACTTCCACAGAGAAAACAAATGATCTGGGTTGATAAATTTATCCCATCCTCTAAAATTTGCTGTACACTCTGAAAAAGATAAATATCTAATCAATTGCAGAAAAAACAGCACAGCTTCAAATTAAAGTCACATTGTAATAAGTCACTAAGGTGAGCTTTGTTGCAACTAAACCAATGATAGTTCAGTATTTGATTGGGGAAGACAACAGTCCAATAGAAAGGACAAGAATGAATAGAATAAGATAATGTTTATTAATTGGTATTGTGACTAATATACTACATGAGGAAGCCACAAGGCCACCAGGGGGTGGCACGGTGGCGGGTTCCATGTAAGGTTTGGAGCCGAGGAATAACTTGCGCAGGGATCAGCAAAGTTGAATTGGCAACACTCCTAATTAGGAGATAGTGCCCGCAATTTGACCTCACCATCAGGTTGATCCATGTTGTTAGATACAGTAGTTTTCAAACCTGTTGAAATAAAAGTATATTAGTCAGTTTAGAACTCACGAACTCAGTCTAAAACAAAATCAAAAATTAAGAAATTTATATTAAATTACAATAGATTTGGATCCACTTTGATTTCGTTTTTAGACTGGGTTCATGCGTTCTAAACTGACTAATATACATTTATCTCAACAGGTTTAAAAACTACTGTATGTCATGGGGCAACTTATTGAGTACCCCCTGTGTATCGTGAGATACATTGGCAGGCAAGAAGGGAATCTCAGTTGCAACAGCTTAATAGCTAAACCCTTAGAAAAGATTGATTTAGTCTTATAAATAATCATCTTATGATTTCTAATAACTATTTAAACTAGGGTTGGAATATTGCTAAGAAAATAAATATATGAGAGAAATATGTGCTTCATTGAAAACAATCCGGATTATACAGTATGTGAAGCTATTCTGGGGCATCATAATGTAAAGTATATATTGCTACTCCCTAGTGGAAAATCATTTCATCAAGGCATAATTACCAAGCCAATGATAATAGTGCATCTGCCATGTGTTCCAGATTAAACCTCTTACCAGGAAAGAGCCACACTTTTTAAAGAACCTTTTTAGAAGATGCAAATATAGATGATATCCAGTTCAAATGCTAATACATAAGATGCCAATAAGCTTTGATGATAATTGTTGCAAGGTTACAATATAAACAAACAACTAGATGAAAACAGTTAGATGACAGCCAATCTGATACCAATTAAAATAGAACAATGATTTTCAGTCCAATACTAATAGCCAATTAAATTGCTACACACTCTTTAAATTTCCCCTCTTGGGCTTTTTCCCCCTGACAATTGATCCTGAAGCTACCAAAGATAAGTTTTAAAAATCTTTATTGAAGTATAATACTTTTTAAAAGAATCTCTCAGCTTATAATACAATGTTTTAAATTTAAAGAAGCTACACAAAAATCGTGTCATACTATTTAGCCATAAAAATACATTTTTCTCTAATAAAACTATCAATCTCTTTTAAATCCTCCTTTTTATCTAATTTTCCATTTCAAAGATTAAATATATTAAAAGTTGCTAAGATAAATAAGATCACTTCAGAATAAAGAACCAAGTCAGCACTAAGTAAAGTCCAAGAGTTGATGTAAAATATACACTATATCAACAGGGATTTGGGAATTAGTAGATAGGAAGAGCCAAGTATACAACAAAGCACACATGTTCCAAAGTAAATTGTTTGGAATGTTGCAACATCTACAATTACTCTCTCTCAGGAAACTAATTCCCCAAGTGACTCACTGAATGATTCCATAACTAATCATTAAGTTGGTGACACTGTTATCATTTGGCCATCTATTGCAGGGATCAAACATTTTGAGTCTTAAGAGGAGTACTAATTGGACAAACCTCATGACCCAAGAGGAACAATTGCTTGGATAAGCCCCATGGCTATCATGACGTACATGGGCAGTATGTGGCTTTCCATGATACTATATAATACTCTAAACTCATATCAAATAAAGTATCATTCTCTTCTTAATTTCCACCTTTATTTTGTTTTATATACTTGCCAGAAGTATATACTTGACAGGGCCATGATGTGAACCCCAAAAAACACAATAAAAATAGTTCAGTTATCTTAAGAATTGACTAGGTTTGCTGTGAATTTTTAAAGAAAACTGTATCTATTCACTGTGAATTAAAATCTGAGCCAATTATACATTACAATATTGACCAAACTATGAAAAATACTGCCCAGTCCTCAAAAAGATTGCAATGATCAAAAATACAATATCATGTCATCTAAAATAAGATATAAAATTGGAAGAAAAAATAGAAGTCTAATGTTCTTAGTATCTATTTTAGAGTAAATTTAGAAAAGATAAAAATAAAGGTTGAAACTAAAAAAGAACTCATAAAAAGAAATAATAAGTTACATATAGTAGTTTCTAAAGCTGTGAGGACAAGCAAAAAACTTTGGAATGAGAAGATTAACTTATTAAGAAACAAGATTGAAAATAGTTAAATATATATTGATTAACAATAGATTTGGTACCATATTAAATTTGGTTTTTAACTGAGAAATTGATTTTTCTTCTGAAGTTCTTTAGCTTATCCTCACCACTTTGAAAACTACTGTATAGAAATATTTACTTGGGCCAATCAAGAAAAATGATGGACTTTATATTAATAATATAATGTAAAGTCCACTAAATAAAGGGCTCTAGGATACAGTAGTTTTCAAATCTATGGAGCTAAGCAAAAATAACTCAGATTTAAACAAAATGAACCCAGATTTAAGCAAAATCTAAGTTAGGCAAGTTTTTTATTGCAAATAATTTAAATACTTTTGATGAAATGACAAAAGGCAAAAAAGAAACATAATATCACTAGAACAAAATCCAAAACTATATCAAAAATCAAACAGCACAGTCTGAATTACAAAAAATGACTTGATACAATGAGTGAAATAGATAGGGGTTGTTCCAGAATATATTATAATCCTGTCAGGATTCAGATGAGGCACCAGCATAAGGGCTAAAATGAAACAAAAATAGAGCAACCTAGAAGCAAGATTTCACAAACACAAAAAAAGGAAGTCACACAAGATGTGTAGTATGTGTATCCTAAACTAGAAAAATAGCAGTTTAGCAGCCAATCAACAACTATCTAATTTGGGAACATAGGCATTTTATTGATTTTCAAGGCTCTTTATTTGTGTGTAATAATTTTAGAAACAATCCAAATCTGGACTTGTGATTAAAATAAGAATAATACTATAAAGTTTTAAACTTCTTTTTTTAGTGATTTTTGATTACTTTTATTTTAAAATGGCTTTTGTTACAATAGTTTTAAAACCTATGACAACAAGCAAAAAAACTTCAGATTTAAAAGAATTCAACTCAGATGTAAATTAAAATAGCTAATATGTAAATGAAATTAGAACTCAAGGAATTTATCTTAATTTATAATAGATTTGGGTTCTATCAATTTTGTTTTCAGATTATTTGATTTCATTTACATCTGAGTTGAATCTGTTTAAATCTGAAGCTTTTTTGATTGTTGCCATAGGTTTTAAAACTACTGTAACAATAACATTTTGACAGCCTCAGCAAAAAAGGCAGCAGTCAAGATAGTGTCAGCAGAGGGGTGACTTGGTATGTAGAGGCCCCTGTTTACACCCAGTTCTTTTATGTGGGTAATAAGTAAGCCAACCTATACCTGTCTTCTGACCCATATGGATTTGACTTGGCTGACAGTCACTAAGAATTTAGCTCTTCTTGTGCCCCCTTTCCCAACCCCACATATGGCACCAGCCAACAAGCCAATCATATTGGTGGACCTGGCTTGAAGCAACTGTCTTAAAATAGCCAACTAGCTCCCACACCAGCCAATCACACTCTGGCGCCTGTGGCCCAGTACCCAAAGCATCAAATTATTACCACACAAATTTTCCAGGGAATTGTTGCACTCAACCAGTATGACCTAACATGGGATGAATTGCCAATTAAGTGAAATTTCCCTGAGCCACTGTGATGCAAGAATCCAAAAACATTATGAATAGAAGTGTTGTGAATCACAATATTCATGCACATTTAATTTTGCCTTTGGAGGAGGCACATTTTGAGTGCAAAATCCTTCAATTTCCTTTTGTAACTCAAAATGGGTTTGGTCTAAAAAAGGTGAAGTCCTCATTTATCTTTTTTCTGGTGATACAATTGATCTTCAACCCACTTATGAGAGTGGCCAGTGATCTATCTGTTCTTCTACTGTTTTGTGGTAAATATTTGCCATAAAAGAATCATTTTTATCCATCCAATAAAATTAAGTTCTATTCAAATTTTCTCTTTGTGATTTTATTGAAATTTGGCACCATCTTCCTAGTTGTATCTAGAGGAGATTTATGTTAATTAGCATTCCCAGGGCCTTAAGATAAATCCCTTATTCATCCCTGAAGACTAACCTTAAGTTTAGTAAAAACCCAATCCTACTGTTAGGATTTAATGTTGTGTGTCTTGGCCACGCCTAAGAACATAACAAAGGGGAAAATAATTGAGATAGTCAAGAAGAAGAAGGCACCCAAGTCCCAAATCCGTAAAGCATAAACTTATTATGACTGATCTCCTACAGCAGGACCCCAAGCTTCCCCTGACCCAAGTTTGAAAACAACTTGCACACCATGGCATATGGGTTTCTGAGCATATGGTGCATCTCTGGATGTATGAGAAAGTGGCCTTGGTCTTGGTGTTGAGCAATTTTAACAGCATCCAATGGGATATCAGCAAGAATTCACATACAATCCTGTCATAGAATTCACTCTGACACAATGCTTGACAAGTTTATATGATAAAATCATATTTATCTTGTACTAAAAATTTTCTGTTGCATTTGAAATTTTTGGAGAGCACAGGAAAGCCAATAAGACCAATAGAAGGAAGAAAGTCTTAAAGGGGACTTTTATTGGTGCATTTCTGACTTTTTTGTCTAAGGGCTCTGTCTATTATTAGACAAACCCTGATTATGCCAATGGTTACAAGTATAACCAGATACTTGGTGGATTACTTGACTCCTGGGACAGATCAAATTCATCTTATCAGGGTTTCTTGAGCCACCATATGAAAAAAGCGCCCATGCTATCAAGAAAATTAAAAAACAAGGAAAATCAAGTAAACCCAATGGAAGGAAGAAGTTCAAGAAAGGGGCCTTAGTTATTGCATTTCTGGCTATTCTGGCCAAGGATTTTGTCTATTATCAGAAAAACCCTGATTATACCAATGGTTATGAGTATAGCCAGATTCTTGGTGGATTGCTGGTATCTTGGAAGAGCTTGAATTCCTTCTATTGGGGTTTCTTGAGCCACCAAATGGAGGCTAATTCCACCGCCATCAAGACCATCCAAGGACATGGGCATCAGACCTCAATCTACCCAGCCAGCCACACAAACATCCATCTAGCCAATGTTGTGTTCTTTAATATTGGGGACATAGTCTAGGAGCACCGCCCACAGGATTTTAATGATCTTTACCTTGGTGTTCTTGAACATGATTCTATCTTTGATCAGAAGATGGTGGCTGACTTGTTTGCCCAACTTGTCTTTCATTTAAATATGGGCAGCCAATCATATGAGGACAAGCATCTCCCACCCAGGCCACAGCTGTCTACCAGCCAATTGAGCCAATGATAGATGAGGAATATAACAAACATTATATGGCGGCCATCACAGTTAATCCGCTTGGTTTAACCCCTGTCACCATCAAACCCAACCTATTAGCCCCACTCATCCAATTCCAGACCTCCCAGGACAGCACCACCTCAATGCCTTCTTTCCCATACTATTCTGCCTAATAGGCAACTACCCCTGTCCCAAATAAACTTCTTGCCTGAAAACGTTTTTTATTTATATACTATATTATCCAGAATTTCTTTGTTTAATTTTCTCTTTTTTTTGTTTTTTTGTTCCTATATGTTTAGCTTATTTCTATAAAGGTGTATATTTACTATGCTGTGTATCTAGATCCAGAACACAGTTATTTTTGACTCTTTAAACAGCCCCCCGTGAAAAAATTAACAACAATTTGGTGATCAGCTAAATTTAAATTAGAAATTTATATATTAATTGTGTTTAGAGAAGTTATTGCTGATCCAAATTCAAAACCTTAATGATAAACTTTAAGCCAATCAGGAGCCACATGAGAAAGTGATTGTTGTGACATAAAGGGTCATTCAAAGATACTTTGATGCATGTGCACTAATTAATCTGATTGACTGGTTGTTTGACATTGTGCACCATTACCACTATGGCAAGTTGTTTGTGGACTAGTGCTAAATCAGCTGCTGGGTTAGCACAAGTTCACAAACAACTTTCTACATCAGAAATGGCACAAAATGCCGAATCAACAAGCCAATCAGATTAATTAGAGCCCATGAATCAAAGTATATTTGAATAATTCTTTATGTCATAACAATCACTTTCTCACAGGGCTCCTGATTGGCTTAAATTTCATCATTAAGGTTATAATTTGAATCAGCAACAACTTTATCTAAACATAATAAACTTAAAATTTTATAATTTAAATTTAGCTGATCTCCAAATTTTTGTTAATGTTTTCTTAAGGGGCTGTGTTTAGGTGCTAAAAATGACTGTGTTCTGGATCTAGATACATGGCATAGTAAATATGAGATTTTATAGAAATAAGCTGAAAATAAAGAATAAAACCAACTATAAACAAAGAATAAAAATGAACAATTGAAATTAAGAATAAAGATAATATAAATGGAAAATGTTTGGCAACAGGGAGTTTATTGGGGGACAGGGAATAGTGATGCCTAGTAGGCAGAATAATGTGGAAAAGAAGGCGTAGAGCTGTTGCTGGCCTGAGGAGTCTGTGATTGGGTGGGTGGGGCTGGCAGGTGGGTGGTGATGGTGGTGGGGATAGAGGCAGGAGGATTGCGCGTGATGGCTGCCATATACTGCTGATGGTATTCCTCATTTGTCATTGGCTGGATTGGCTGATAGGCGGCTGTGGCACAGGGTGGGAGGTGCTTATCCTTATGTGATTGGTTGCCCATGTTCATGTGGAAAACCATTTGAGCTCTAAGTCAGCTATCATTTGGCAACCAAAGAGAGACTAATGGTCAAGGACACCAAGATAAAGATCATTAAAAGCCTGAGGGCAGTGCTCCTGGAGTGTGTCTCCAATGTTGAAGAACACAACATCAGCCAGATGGATGTCAGTGTGGCCAGCTGGGTACACAGAGGCCTGGTGCCCATGTCCTTGGATTTCCTGGAGGGCAGTGGAGCTACCCTCCATCTGGTGGCTCAAGAAAACACGTTGGGTGGAATTTGAGCTATCCCAGGAGCTGAGCAATTTGCCAAGGATGTGTCCATACTTTTATCTATTAGTGAAATCAGGGGGTTTTCAATAGTAGACAAAACCCTTGGCTGAAACAGCCAGAAACACACCAATGAATGCCCTCCTCTTGACCTTCTTCCTTCTATTCTTGGCGGCAGCTTTTCCTTGCTCACCAAAATTGTTGAAAGTTATTGATAGCTTATATTATGAGACAAACACAACATCATCAGACAAACTTTTCAGGCATTCAAATAAGGTGAATTCAATGGTAGGATCATATGGGGAATCCTCACTGCCATCCCATTGATCACTGGCAACATTGGTCAACACACAAAATGACACCACTTTTCTGTAGATCCAGAGCTGCACCATACACTCAGAAACCCATATGTCATGGTGTGAAAGTTGTTTCAAAACTTGGGTCAGGGGATGCTTGGGGTCCTGCTACAGGATATCAAGCATAATTTTATATGCTTTATTGATATGGGACTTGGGGGCCTTATTCTGCTTCTTTACCATCCCAATTATGCTCCCCTTATTCATTAAGTTATTGAATTCCTGCATTAAAGTAGCTTGGGTAAATTTCAATTGGTTGGTAATTTGGTCCCAGGTCAGGCCATACTGGTTAAGTGCCACAATTTCCTGAAGAATCTGGGTAGTGATTATTCTGCATTTGAGGCGCTGGGCCGCAGGCGCTGGGGCCTGATTGGCTGGGGGGCAAGTTGGCTATTGGCAGGCATTTGTTTCAAACCAGGGTTGCTATTCAGATTGGTTTGAAAGTTGGTGCCTTGCACAGGGCCAGAAAAGGGGCAGGAGCAGAGCTAGACACTTGGTGACTCTCAAACAAGTAAAATCCATACAGTAGTTTTAAAAGCTATGGCAACAACCAAAAATACCTCAGATTTAAACAAAATGATTTCAGATTTAAGCAAAATACAGCTATCAGGTTAAAATATACACTCTTTTAACAGGGTTTTGTGGTGTTAATGGGAGAAATAGGTCAACACAGCAAAGAAGTGCTCACATACAAAGCAAAACCATTCAAAATATAATCAAAATACATAGATTCACAAACAAAATGATGTGAGTTGACTTTTGGTGTACATATGTTTACTATGTGAATTGGTGACAAAATACACCCAAGCAAGGTGATTCAAAAGTCAATAAAAAACAAAACACAATAGCAACTCACTATGTAAACAAAATCACTCAATCAGTGTGTGCAATGTATTGTAATCAAGAATGATACCAAGGTATCTAAAATAAGACACAAGATCTGAAACATAAATTTTAAAAATATTGTGTTGGGTGCTTAATTTGGCATAAAATATGGGGAAATGGGTGGAAATTATTTCAGGCATTCTAAAATGGGCGTTGTAAACCAGAAACAACTAATTAAGAAATAAAAGATCTATAATTGGTATATTGGATGGGAAAAATATTAATCAAATATCCATATTCAGATAAAAAGCAAAAATTAAAAACCAGGATATAACTTAATTAAGTTTTATTTAATATTTTATTAAATTTTAAAATGGAAGGAACACAACATCAGAGCACCAATGCACCTGTTGTGCACTGCAGTTGCGGTTGCCCCCGCGGGTCAAAGAATAGAGTTAGTGCAAACCAAGTGCCTACTCAAGAAGGAGATGGGATAGGAGAGTTCAATAGTGACGCTGCACTGACACAGCAAGTTCAAGGAGCACAAGCTGATAGGGTGCAGAGCATCAACCCTTGGGTCCCCAAGCTGACCCAGAAGCCCACCAAGGTTACCACAACAAAAACGGTTAGAAACAAGGAGGTAGAACTTACTTCATATGTGTTTGACGTTGTGTACTGGCAAGAGTTAGTCCCGTCAGCCATACTGGAGAAGATGAAGCCTGTACTTGATACTAGCTATGAGCCCTATGTAAGTGATAGCAACCAGGAAGAGGACAAGAAGCCTGAGCTCTACCAAACTGATGAGGGACAGATAGTGCTCAAAAATGTTGCAGCCTTCTACAACAAGGTACCCATGCCCTGTGTTGTGCCCAATGTCAACAAGCCAATCCCCACCGCTAAAAAGCCCACCCAGAAGCGCATCCCAGACATCAAACACATCATCCTGCTTAAGCTAATGCATGAATCAGGCAATTAAAAGGTGGCCACAGCCCTTGTTGGAGTGGATCCCAAGTACACTAGCAAGACCTTCAACAAGTTCATCAACACGGGTCAAGTCCTTGCTGTTGAGAAATCCTTGTGCGTTTCTACCATGCTCACCAAGGAGCACAAATGGGCAATCTGCCAGTGAATAACCCAGGACTGTCATTTTGAACTGGCAAATATACAGGCTATGGTCAAATATACTTTTGGGGTTGAGGCCTTGACTTCCTTTTACTACCATCTTCTCAAGGGAATGTGCTTTTCCTGGAAAAAGCTCAGGGTATCTCCCTATAATAGAGACAGCCCAACCAACATTGAGACTCAGAAAAAATACGCTGAGGCGTACACTGCCCTCAAAGCCAAGGGGACAGTCAAATTCTACTACATTGACAAATCAGCATTTGCCTCGTCAATGCGCAATGGGTATGGGTATGTCCCAAAAGGCTCCAATGACAGGATAGCTTGGCATGCTGCAGTCTGCGCCACAGCCTATTTGATGGTGGCTCTCCTTGGTCCAAAGGGGGTTGAGCTGTACCAAATGATATTGGGATCCCACAATAGCTGGACCTTTCTATCATTTCTCCAATTGGTCCAGGAGCACCTGAGGCACACAAGCTAGGCTTCACCAACGTAATTGTGCTGGACAACATTGGTCTCCATAAGGTGGCTGATATTCTTGAGGAATTCCCAATGATTGACACCAGCATTGCAGTGGTCCCCCAGCAATTGGTCATGGCAAATTTGCGCTTTCTCTTCCTCCCTGCCTATTTGCCCTTCCTAAATCCCATGAAGGGAGTCTTTGGGTGGCTCAAGCAAGTTGTCAAGCAAGGGACCCCAACTGAGACCAAGGACCTGTTTGATTTTCTGCAGGCTGGGATCCACACCGTCCCAGCTGAGACTGTGACCAAATTTTATGGTCATGCTGATTTGTTCATCCCCACGTGCCTTGCCTAACAGCCAATCAATTAAAGGCTTAGCTTTCCAACTTTTTTATATTCTCTAATTTACTATTCAAGATTTATTAATTATCATTTTATATTTAGATGTTTCCAAGCCCACAATCACATTCAGTAGGACCATCAATGAAGGTTAGTAATTTATTTATTTATAATCATTTTTTATTATGGCATCTAAGGGTATCCCAAATGCTTGATACTGGATTACGCGGATATATTTATATCACTTTTGTCAAATAAATATAAAAATCAAATTAAAAAAGTTAAATTTAAAGTGTAAAAATTAGAAGTAGATTTTATTGACATATATTATTATGTGTTTATTAAGACCTTCTCTGGGATATGTTTTGAAAATCTTGTTTGCTAAAATAAGACTTAAAAAATTATTTATAATAAAAGAATCTAGAGTATAAAGATGTTTATTGATATATAGAAAAAATTAAGAGCACCTATAATGAGTTTGGCAGTATGTGCCCACCCCGCAATGAAGGTGGCGCACAACCTCCACTGCCACACTGTGGACGGTGGATACACCCTTAATAAAATGCTCCCGTCTGCTGGTGAAAGGCAGTATGGTCAGGTGGGAGTGAAGCAGCAGCTTCTCAGGTGGGGCTGCAAACCCATATATCCCAGCCAGGACCAGGGCGTCCTGGATAACGTGGTCCACCAAGTCATATCCAGGGGGACCTTCTTCCCATCCAGGGAGAGCCTGGCCTTGTCAATCCCAAGGAGGATCACGTCCAGGTCCTCTACAGACATGTCCATCCCAAAGTAAAAGAGGAACCCCAGGTAAATAACAAGGTGAATACTTTGCCTAGAAAAGGCTTCAATAAACTTGCAAAGTTTGTTATATACTGTGCTGATCTTCTTTTCATGATTTGTCTTTGCAAAGGTCAGCTCCATTGCTTGCAGGACCCCCGTCTTGTTGGCACTCCAGGCCAGCCCAAAGTCCGCCAGGAGGATTTTTGTCTTCTTTATGGCTGTTGCATCTGCAACAGCCAGTTTTGCCACCACACACCTAAAGTTGTCCAAGAGGTAAGAGATGGTATGCTCTATCAGGAATCAGAAGCAAGCAGTTGCATGGGCCCGGCCCATCTCTGGTACATTCTTGAATGAGAGCATCTCCAGGACGTCCCAAACAAGCTCAATAGAGTTTACACAGTAAACTCCACTGAGAACTGCCAGGTCCAGGCAGACCAGTTGGGCATCCTTGTAGGCAGTAACTGCCCACTTGAATGCCCCCTTGGCATGTGTCAACCCGGCTAGCATGTTCCTTGTCATTGAAAAGGTACCATGGTCCCTGTCTTTGAGCTCCTGCAAGACAGGGGGAACATATAGAGCTGTTTGGCCACGTGAGTGGCATAATTCAAATAGAAGGTGGGTGGGATAAAAGGAACCAGGACCAGGCAGAGTTCACCATTAATATTTTCTAAAAAAGGTAAGTATTTTAGAATTTTTATTAATTATAATTTTTTATGTACCTTTGCGGGTTCCCTCCTTGCCAGCGGCTTCATCAGGCTTAGCCATTCTTGGCGCCTGCAGTTGGGTGGACAATTCTGTATCCTCAGTTCTTGCTTGCTTGGCTGGCTTGAGATGTGCATACATCTCAGGATTGTTGACCCAGACAGACAGCGCAGAGAGGGCAAATGACTTGAACTGAAGGCCCTCAACTACAGTTTTTTGAACATTAAGAAGACGCTCAATTGTTATTTTGGGGGTGTCTGGCATCTTGGCCATGAGTGACTTGGCAGACACCTTTTCAATTTTGACTTGACCTTGTGGTCAATATCTTTGATTTTTGCAATTGTAGAGTTGAGATCCTTCAAAATCTTCTCTAATTCTCTCATATTATTTTTTACTAACCTTTCCATATGTTTTTATAGCTTTTGCCCCAATAAAATCTGTATTATTCTGATACTGTTGTCTTTTTGTTTATTCCTGTTTGTTTTCCCATTTTCTACACTATCCCATCTTTTTACCCATTTTGTATATGTTTTACGCTCATCTCAATATGTGTTGTTTGCTTTGTGTTGGCATTGTTTCCTTGATTACCATATTATTTTTGGCGCTTGACATAGCCCCCTGTGAAAATATTAACAATAATTTGGTGATCAGCTAAATTTGAATTAGAAAATTATAGTGTTAACTGTTTTTAGGTAAAGTTGTTACTGATCCAAATTCAAAACCTTAATGATAAAATTTAAGCCAATCAGGAGCCAAGTGATAAAGTGATTATTGAATGACCCTTTATGTCACAATACTCACTTTATCACTTGGCTCCTGATTGGCTTAAATTTTATAATTAAGGTTTTGAATTTGGATCAGTAACAACTTTATCTAAAAACAGTTAACACTAAAATTTTCTAATTCAAATTTAGCTGATCACCAAATTGTTGTTAATATTTTCACAAGGGGCTGTGTTTGGCTATTAAAAATAACTGTGTTCTAGATCTAGATACACAGCATAGTAAATATTTGATTTTATAGAAATAAGGTGAACATAAAGAATACAACCAACTATAAACAAAGAGAGCATGAACAATTGAAATACAAAATAAAGATAATATAAATAGAAAATGTTTGGCAACAGGGGGTTTATTGGGGCAGGGAAGAGTGATGCCTAGTAGGCAGAATAGCGAAGAAAGGAAGACAGAGGAAGTGCTGGCCTGGGGGGTCTGGGTTTGGGTGGATGGGGCTGAAAGGTGGGGTGTGGTGGTGGCAGGGGTAGGGGTAGAAGGATTGCGCGTGATGGCCGCCATATGGGTCATTATTTGTTAGATTAAGCCAAGGCTAGCTTAAGCATTTCAAAGCTTTTTAACTTCTTTGGTATCATTTAAGTTATAAACTTGTATTTTTTGAACATTAATATAATGCTTAGTTTACTGAAGAAAAGTTCAAGAGTGTAAAATATACAAATAATAATAATAAAAATAAATCTTATTTCTATTAACTGTATTTTTTGCTAAACCCCTTTTTTCTATTTTAATAAACTAATAATCAAATATATGAGTTGCATGGGAGAGTAATAGCAGCTCCAAAGCTATAATGACTATTACCCTATCTTTGGCTCAAATAATTAATTTCTTAGTTATTTTTATAAAAAAAGTTGTTGTGTTTAAAATACTGTTTACCCTATATGAATATAAGTTTTTGTTATGCGTCCAACTTCATGAACATGTCCTACTAATCCTTTAGTAGTATCAGCTCTCTTTGTTTCTCTGTAATCTGTGCAGAGCTTTGCACAATAATTTGTTTTGGAGTACTCCTTAACATCCTCAAATGTCAAAGGTGAAACATACAGCTCACCATCTTTCATTAAATATGAAAGATTAACATAAAATGCTTTGACTTCAAGCCAGCTTTTTTTAGGCCTAGATTTTCTATCATAGATGTAAAAAAAGGCTTTTTAGGAAACATCTGAATTATTTATAAGTGACTCATATAAACCCTTTCTTTCTTCCTCTCTCTCAAAAACCATTTTGAGATCATTTATATTTTTTATATACATCTCATTTTCCTTTTGTTTAAACATTTTAGATAATACACCAAAATGACCATCAACAATACTTTTGCCATGACACTCAACAAATCTATTAAACTTAATTGTTTCTTTTATAATTTTAGGTACCTCTTTAAAAAGATAATATAAGAATTCATAAGATCTGAAATGATTACCATTATCAGTCCAAACTTTAATATTTTTAATATTCTTAAATTTAATATTTTTAAGCAGATTTATCAAACACTGACCTGAAAACAAAGAGTTGTGGGATAAAATTTCAGATAAAAAGTAATGATACTCATATTTAATTTTCTCATTTTCTTTAAAAGCATTTGCAAATCCTAATAAAGAAATAGGTATTTTCTCATAAAAACAATTATTTGTCTCTATAGGACCCTCACCTATTTTAAAGTTTTCTTTATAGTCTATTACTATAGCACATGAATTATCATCAAGATTATTTATATCACTAATATATTCTTTATTTTGATGCTTATAAAACCTTTCATGTAGGTCAATAGATTCAAAATTTTCTTTAATAAATTTAGGCAATGGCAACTTCTTTATACTCAAATCCTTTTTCTTCATTTCTAATGATTTTTTTAAGTTGCAAATGTTACACATATCAGTTTGTTTTTTGCTTTTAATTATATTATTAGGAATAAGCTTATAGAAAGCGGAAAGTGAAATAGAAATATTGTTTTTTATTTTCATATCTTCATAAATTTCTTTTTTGTTTTCAATAATGAGTATTTTATTTTAGTTGAGTATTAACTCAATTCTTTTTGTAATTCTTAATAAATTAATCCAGGGGATTTTTTAGGTAATTGGCTGGTTGGAAATGAATTCTTTAATATATTTTTTATGTTTTCTTTCTTTACTGAATCATTTTTTCCTTTTTTATTTTTTGAATTTAATTGTCAGAACTTTTGTTTCTGCTCTCAGACCTGGCAGCCTGATTATTGTTTGCTTTATTGAGTAAAAGGGATATATTTGTCATTATGCTGATATTAGCTTGTATAGCAACAAGCGTTACTTGTGACATCTGGATTTTCCTTGGCACTGCAACGGCAAGCAATGGCAAGCAATGGAAAGGAAGGCAACTTCCAAGCAGCTTACTATACAGGCGGCTTGCTTAGTTCTTCAAGTACTGACAACGGTCTTCAAACTTGGATATCTTCTTCTACTGTGAAAAGGTTCTACAGTAGGAAATGTGTATTATTGTCTGCCTTCCATTAGTCCAATGGAAGGGCTTTTATAGAGCTTGCGCTCTCTTGCCAGGATAAGATTATCTGGCGCTTCTAACTCTTTCTTGGTCAGTCTTTTTGTCCCCAGACTGCAAGCATCAACCCCCAGAGTCAGGCATCCATGCAATGGTTTGGGATTCCATATCATAGTACTCTGCGCTGGTTACTTGTTGTCATAGAATAGAGCATAATCTATAAGCGTGCCAGCAGTGGCGGCGCTAATTTATCACTCTATTTTTAGCACATATTATTTTGTTCTTGAGCAACCTTTCCTGCATTGATTTGCAATAGCATTGGCAGTCTGCTAAGCAAATTGATCACATCCTTTTGATACTTGGAAAAACCCATAACTACTAACCCAGCGGTTTGCTAGAGTAAATCAGAATAACTCTAGCCAATCAGGAACCAGTCATAATTAGAGGTTTATTGTATTCCTGGTTGTTCTTGCAGTAGTGATCCAAATCTACTCTATGAAGGCTTCTTAGATCAATCAAGCCTAATAGCAATATATTAGAAGCTTCTACAATTAATGGCTTGGCAGGTTGCTAAGATTAAGAAGGTAGAACAAAGTCAGTATAAATTCCTAACATTTCCCCCAACTTGACTTAGTTATATTGTCAAAGACAAAATCACTAGTCAACATGTCACATCTTAAAATGTGTCCAATACCTCACATGTGACTGATGCATGTAGCATCATTTCTGCTATGTTGGTTTCAGATTGGGCCCTGTTCCAGGCCATGTCTTATGATGCCAAGAAGGCACATATTTGCAGGCTTTGTGACAGGGATACCAGTACAATATTTAATGGTATGGGTCATGAGGAGCCTCCCCACAAACAGGCACGCCAAGATCCCAAGTCCCCGCCTAAACAACCAGCCCAAAAAGAACCAACTTGGCAGAGTGCAGAAATCCCTTTGGCTACTTTGGGGGAGCAGCCCATCAATACCCGGGCGTATGTTCAGGGGTATTTGGCCTCTCAAGCAGTGGTTGGCAACTTGCCAACAGTACAATATCAAATTGGCATGCCTGACTTTGATTGTGGTGTCCTTTTTTCTGGCTTTGAATTGCATTGTCAATTCCTCTTTGTTGTCCTTCAGCAGAGACCCCGGCAGGACTTGAAGGCACATATCACGTCCTCAAGTTTTGGCTTCTTCTCTGTTGACAACAAGGTGTTGACAGAGCGCCTGGGTCACAACCTTCTCAATCTTGTTGATGTCTCTTGCAATAGTGATCCTGTGGATGGACTGGACCAAGGGTTTGTCATTCAAATTTCTGACCAGATAATTCAATCCTGGTTTCAGCATCTTCCCCTGTTCCTGGCAGTCTATCAGAAGCTGCAGGTGGACAACTGTGATCAGCGGGACAGTTGTCTTGGAAAGATGGTCCACCAGTGTTGGGGTGCCTACCACAACGGCAATCAAAAAGCTGTGGTACGAGATATGGTTCTTTGTGGGAATATCATGTTGACACCCAACCTGCATCTTCCTCAGGGAAGCTTTGCAAGGATGGCCGCCCATTGGGAAAAGCTTAGGAATGCTGTCAGTAACATAAAGGCAATACTCCCAGATGAGTATCTTTCCATTGATTATTTCATCATGGATTGTCTTATTATGGGATATGGCTATTCCCTTGAGGGTGGCCTCTGGCAGGTTGACTGGGACTTTGAGTCCATTTCTCTGCCCCTGGTTAACTTTTTGCACCTTTCTCCTGCCCATAAGAAGCTGTGGTTGCGGGTGGCTGTCTTCCTATTTGTTGAAAGCCAGTGCTTTCCCTTTGAACCTTCACCCCATGATGTGGCGCTTCTGGCTGGGGATCAAGAGCCTGATATGTCAGTGGTGACACCTGGGCCTTGACGCGCCAGCCTGGCCAGCCAAAAAGAGGATTCTAGTGAGGACAAGACAGAAGACAAAGATGACAAAGAGGACAAAGATGAAGAAGACAACAATGACAACAACTACCAGGAGGGCAATCTCTAGCCTTGCCCTTTTTACATTATTCCCAATAAAATCAATTTCAAAAATATTTATTTGTTTCTTCTTAGAATTATAGGAAGCTATTTAGATGCCATTATTTGGAAAGGTGTGGAAAGGTTTTAGGAACCTTGTGTAGACCCTATTAATGAGTTGTCCATCTGAAACATCCTTGATGGTATAGGCGTCTTGGCCTGTTTTCTTGATGACTTCAAATGGGCCTTTCCAGATGGTGTTGAGCTTGTGTGCTCTTCCTATAACTTTATCATGATAGGATACTTGGGTTCTAACCTTGAACTCTGGCAGAGCGCGGCAGTTGAAATTATCTTGCTGGCGTCCTTTTGTTCTGGCCAGCTTAGTCTCTGTAAAAGCTTCAGCTTGAAGCTTAATTAATGTATCTGCCAACTTTGTCATGTGCTGGTTGTAGGCGACTGGATGTTCTTCTCCATCATCATTTTTCTGGGACAATACTGCTCCAAGCGCACTCAGTGAAGCATTGGTATGTACTACAAAAGGCTTGGTAAAATCAGGATACATAAGCACTGGACTGCTGGACAGGCTGGTTTGTAGGGAGTCAAAAGCAGACTGGCAGGCAGAGGTCCATGTAAAAGGCACTCCATTTTTAAGCAGATGAAAAAGAGGTTCATCTGTTTACAAGAAATTTGGAATAAACATGCAATAATAACCTACCATGCCTAGGAACACTTGGATATCCCTTTTGCTCTTGGGAGTCTTCATCTTAGTGATGGCCTCAATATTGGCAGGTTGTGGCCGTAGTCCTTTTGTGTCAATAATGAAACCTAAGTATTCCAGCTGGTCCTTAAAGAACTGGCATTTTCTAGGTTTTATCTTCAAGTTGGCGTCTGCGAGTTGTTTAAAGACAGATTCCAGGTGCTCCAAATGATCTGTGAACGTCCTAGAGAAGACGTTAATATCATCCAGGTATACAAAGACGCAGGACAACTTAAGATCTCACAGGATGGTGTCCATAGCTTGTTGAAAAGTTGCCAGCACGTTCCACAATCCTTAGGGCATTCATGTTGGTTGGAAAAGGCCTTGTGAAGTGATAATGGTACACTTCTCTTGTTCCTCTGAAGGCAGTTTAATATGCCAATATCCAAAAATCAGGTCCATTGCAGAGAATAATTTTGCACCTCCCAGGCGGTCTAAGGCGTCATCAATTCTCGGCAACAGATAGGAGTCCTTCTTTGTGATCAAGTTTAGACGTCAGTAGTCTATGACTACTTGGTTACTTCCATCCTTCTTTTTTACTATAAGGATGGGCAACGCCCAAGGACTCTTAGATGGGACCAACATTCCTCTATCCAGGAGCTGCTGTATTTCCTCATTGACAGTTTCCTTGCTGGCCTTCAATTGTTGAATGGGGCAGAGCCAAATTGGTTTGTTGTCACCAGTATCAATATGATGGGTGACGTCTGCTGCACAGCCCAGGTTGAAGTCATCTTCAGCAAAGATGCACCTGTACTTCTCAAACAGGGCACTTGCTTGTTCCTGTTGCTCTTGACTTAAGGAGGACAGGTTGGCCAGTGGGGTAGTCCCGTAGGAACTATCTTTGACTTGATCAGGTAACCCCATTTCCAATAGGTCCCCAATACATTCAAAGCCAGCCAATTCTTTGATTGGCAGAAAGTGCACAAATCCTACTATCTGATGCTTCTTCACGGTGATATTGTGGTCCTGTAGATTGGCAAGTAGAATATGTACTTTCCATGCCCTGATATAATTATACCAGGCGCTACACAGGGTTTGAACCTTGATCTTCCCCAAGGCTGATGTATTTCACCATATAAGCCTTTGGGAATTTCCAGGGTCAGTCCTGTTGGCACAACACACTGTGTGCCAGACTTGAGGGTGAAGGTTATCAGAGAGAGAAGTGGAATACCTTTGTGCTCCTTTATCTGGGCTGGCAATTTCTTGCTTTTTGCCCCTTCTTCTCATATGAAACTGCCACAATCCTGTCCTTATATGCCAAATTAATTGTCAGTTTCTCTTTAATGCTGGCAGTGTCTTTGGTGTAATAAAGAGGGATGGTCTGCTTCAATATGGTGAAGGTGTTGCCTCCATATCAATCTTCACACCATATTTCTTCATAAAGGCAGTGCTAATCAAAACATTGTAGTTTTGACTGGGCAAGACAACAGCAGGAGAGGAAACAGCTATGGATCCAAATTGCATTAGAATCACACTATGTGCTACTTCAGAAGTTGTTGTATGCAATCCAGCAGTGCCATAGACTCTATTGTGTGCAATATCAGGAGCCATTCCTAGTTTTTAGACCAGGTGTGTGGAAATTATATTGATTGGGGCTTCAATGTCAATTATTGCTCTTACTTTAACCTTATTAACAGAAATGTTGGCATAGGTACACTCAGAGTAAGTTTCAGACTGTAGGTTTAATAAGTGAATTCCAAGGGAGCCAGGGTGTCAAATTACTGCTTAAGACTTTGCCCAATTTCAGGGAAGTTGTTCTCAATGGTTTTGAGAGGCATTGTCAATTGGACACCCTTAAGGTTAGGAACGTCGCTGGAGACATTAGGGCTATTGTTCAAGCAAGTTTCTTGCACTTGCGCAGCATAGGGTTTGGACACTACCTCTAATGTGTTGGCAGTAGTCTTCTGGGGTCTACCTCTTCCATGGGCAGGTATGGCGTACAGGTTGTCAGCTACCAATTGGTGGACAGGGTCTTCCTCAAAATCTTGGCTAAGGGCAAAGTATCCAGGCAATTATTCTGTTTGGGCGGCAATCTCAGCAGGGTCCTTGGCAGGCTCAGCAGGTTTCTTGACAGTCTGGGTGATCTTGGCGTCAATCTCAGCGGGCTCCTCTGGTTTATCACAATCAGGTTCTTTTGGAATAATCAAGGGAATGGTGGGTGCAGTATATTCCATTACTGGCCCGCCTTTGCTTTTCCCTGATTTTTATCCTTGGTTTCTACTACAACATTGACACCAGGAGGTTTGCCTTTTGGCCAACATTGACTTGCCAAGTGCCCCTTTTTGTTGCACTTTTGGCAGGTGATATTGGAGTTATAAGGTTTCACCTCTCCAGTAGTTTTTTTAGTAGCATCCTTCTCCCCTTCAGGCAGCTTGGCAGATCTGTCACGCTCCTGATTTCTTATGCAATTTTCAGACCCATTGCAACTGGCCATTTCTTTGTTGGGGGCATCAAATTAGGCCCCAAGCCAACCCAGATAACTGGTAATCTTATGGGTGTTGTTGGCCTGGTCAAGTACTGGGAACATCACGTTGGAGAGCTCTCTGTAAGGCTAAAGAGCTCTGCTCATCGTGATACAGCAGTCCAAATTGGTGAGTACTCCTGCCCCCAAGAGTACCTGTGCTTCATGATAGAAGCAGTCAGCAAAATCTTGTACACTTTCATATTTCTTGAAAGCAATATTGCTGAATTTGGCATTCCTTGCTTGCAGCTTGGTTTCACTCCCAAACTCTTCAATCACTGCAATCTTTGCATCCTCATAAGACCATTCTTCTTTTGGGAGGCAAGGCATGATCACATCTACACTGGCGGGGTCCAAAGTGTTGATTAGGGCTGTGGCCTTCATGTGGTCTGAAGCCCCACACATTGACATCTCAAAGAGGCAAATAAAAGTTTTGATATTACCTTTACAATTGAAGGCTGGCAAGTTCAATGGCTTGAACTTGTGGTCAGGGATGGTTGAATCTTTGCGTGATTCCACTACTGGCTTGACGGGGCAGAGACCAGTAAGTGGAGTAAGTGGCGGCAAGGTGGCAACTCCTATGGGGACACAGTGGGTCTCTCAGCTTTCATTGGTATCATGGTTGGAGGTAAAATCAAAGAATTCAGGGTATGGCGCCTTTTGTTGCTCAGGGGAAGAGTTTGGTACTGGGCTCCGCTTATCCTCTACAGACGGGCTGTTATTGGATAACATTGCCTGTTTCAATCTACACAGCCTGGCTGATACATTAGCCTCAAAGTCCTTTCTGGCGGCGTCATTGGATTGCACCTGCTCCAAGAGACTGCTATGGTTTCCTTCCATAAGCAGAGTAGCTGAAGCCAGTAGATCTAGACGTTTGCTGTAGGCATCCAGCTTATGTTTGAGGGTGGCAACCTGGGCGCGGCTATCTTCCAAATCCTGGTATAGCTGATTTTTCAGGGCGCAGACAGTCTCTATTGTTTCCCATAAGTTGTGCTTGTTGTTGGTATAAGCTTTGTGTTTGAGGCAGCAGGAGTGCTGCTCCTGGGACTGATCCAAGACAGGAGAAGCTGACTTCCTCTTCATCAGGTTCACTTTATCAACCAGTTTGTTCACCCAGGAGATGATCTTGTTCTGGCGCTCCTTGTGGTGGGCGCTGTTTTCCAAGACCATGCTGTGCAGCTTATCTTGTTGGTCTGCTATCTTGTCCACACTAGACTGGCGGGCCAGGAAGTGTACCTTCTCGGCCAGGTTAATACTGTGACGGGTTACGTCTGAAGCCCATTGAGGGGTCAGACTGAGAATTGAGGATTCCAGCCACCACTTGCACTACCTGGTTATTAAACTGTGAAACTATCTCATCCACAAGATAATGGGCGGAAGAAGCAGCTTCATTGATGCTACCCAAAGCCTGTTGTACAGTGTGGAAGCTGGAGTTCAGCTGGTGAACCAGGGCAGCGTGAGTGTGCTGAATTTTGATCCTGAAACAACCCATCTCTTCAAGGTCAAGATTTTGGCGGGCCACCAAGCGCTGGACATGCCTAATGGTGGAGTGCACAAAGTACAACAAAACATAGGTTATTCTATTGACCCCTTCTCTTTTCAGAAGTAGGCCTAGCTGCGTGCTACTGGCCTCTTGGTAACTTCTGAAGGTCAACCACAAATGCTCGGAGGATCTTGCGGTGGTGAACAGGGTATAGTTGTTATCCTGTTGTTTGTAACCCATGGATTTATAGCCTTGCATCAAGGCGTTCATAAGTGACCACACATCCTCAATAGTGTAGTTCCTTGGTTTGTGTTGTACCATTGTACCAGTGACGCCAAGGTTGATTTTGTCTACTGGTACTTCTGGTACCTGGTAGGGAGCAATCTCCAGGCAGAGGGATGCATCCTGTTCCGCATTGCTGGTTTCCATGTAGCCCCCAATACTTATCAACAAAGCTGGGATGGTAGGGCAAAGACTCACCAATGACAGACAGCGCAGGTAACTCATTTTGGTAGTGAGCACCACTGTCAGAACTTTTGTTTCTGCTCTCAGACCTGGCGGCCTGATTATTGTTTGCTTTATTGAGTAATAGGGATATATTTGTCATTATGTTGATATTAGCTTGTATAACTACAAGCGTCACTTGCAACGTCTGGATTTTCCTTGGCACTGCAACAGCAAGCAATGGAAAGGAAGGCAACTTCCAAGCGGCTTACTATATAGGTGGCTTGCTTAGTTCTTCAAGTACTGACAGCGGTCTTCAAACTTGGATATCTTCTTCTACTGTGAAAAGGTTCTACAGTAGGAAATGGGTATTATTGTCTGCCTTCCATTAGTCCAATGGAAGGGCTTTTATAGAGCTTGCGCTCTCTTATCAGGATAAGATCATCTGACACTTCTAACTCTTGCTTGGTCAGTCTTTTTGTCCCAGACCGCCAGCATCAACCCCTAGAGTCAGGCATCCATGCAATGGCATGAGATTCCATATCATAGTACCCTGCACTGGGTACTTGTTGTCATAGAATAGAGCATAATCTATAAGTGTGCCGGCAGTGGCAGCGCTAATTTATCACTCTATTTTAGCACATATTATTTTGTTCTTGAGCAACCTTTCCTGCATTGATTTGCAATAGCACTGGCGGTCTGCTAAGCAAATTGATCACATCCTTTTGATACTTGGAAAAACCCATAACTACTAACCCAGCAGTTTGCTAGAGTAAATCAGAATAACTCTAGCCAATCAGGAACCAGTCATAATTAGAGGTTTATTGTATTCCTGGTTGTTCTTGCAGTAGTGATCCAAATCTACTCTATGAAGGCTTCTTAGATCAATCAAGCCTAATAGCAATATATTGGAAGCTTCTACAATTAATGGCTTGGCAGGTTGCTAAGATTAACAAGGTAGAACAAAGTCAGTATAAATTCCTGACACTAATTAACTCTTAAAGTATGATATTTTAATCAGTAAGCTAAATTTAAAGTATAAATTATTGTTTAGCTTACTTCTAGTAACCAACTCAAAAACCTTTTTGTTTTAAATAAACTTAAGTTTATTATAACTTTTAACAGCTCTTAAAAAATGAACTTTATATATCTTAAATCTATCAAAATAAAAATGTTATTTTTTAATCACATATAAATATTTGCTTGTAAGATTAAAGTTGTATCTTATTTTTATAGGTACAATGACTAAGATCATTTTGCATTTAGTTTAAATAAATTTTAACCTTTATAAAATTTAATTAAATAAAGCAAGATTTTGATACATTCTTTTTTTTGTTTGAATTTTGTATACATATTATCTCTAGCATACAGTATAAAAATATAACTTTATTAAATAGTTGTATAAAGCTATTTTATTAATATTAAATACTTAAGAATTTGAAAAGAAAAACTTTTACTCTCTCATAGGTTCTTATTATATATTTTCTATAAAATCTAACTTAAGAATAAATTACTTATGCTAAATGAGATTGCTGAAATTTCAATAAAAGTTTAGTTTTAATTTTAGTTTTTTTTAACTTTTTACTAGATTTTTTATAAAATAAATCCAAAATTATTTAATATTTTTTTATTAAATAAGCAAAAAAGCTATCTGTCCTCTTTTTAAAAAGAGGAATTCAAAAATTATTATATTTTAAATTAAATATTTTTAAAAAAGCTAAGATTTAGGCAACAATTTGATTTCCAACAAAAAGCATCATATTGGTTTTTATTGTATTTTTATGTTGCTCTTTTTATTATGATGTCATTTTGTACTAATCAGCTTTCAAGAAATAATGGTATATGAAATAAGACTGTTACTAGCTTTTAATACAGTTTAATTTAGCTGTAAGTAGAAAATGATTAATTTAATATAGGTTTTTATATTATAAGGATTAAATAAGATTTATTTTGATAAAATTTTTGTAATTATTTAAATTTATTGATAAGAAAATTAAAACAAAATTTTAAAGTGTAAAGTAGCACAGTTAATAGGAAACAGATTAATCTAACAAATAATGACCCATATACCGCTCATTGTACTCCTCATCAGTCATTGGCTGGATGGGCTGGTAGGTGGCAGTGGCCCAAGGTGGGAGGCACTTGTAATTCCGTGATTGGTTGCCCATGTTCACATAGAAGACAATTTAAGCAAACAAGTCAGCCACCATTTGGCAGCCAAAGAGAGAATTGTGGTCAAGGACCCCAAGATAGAGGTTGTTGGAAGCCTGAGGGCAGCGCTCCTGTAGTGGGGATCCAATGTTAAAGAAGACAACATCATCCAGATGGATGTCTGCATGGCTGGCAGGGTAGAATGAGGCCTGGTGCCCGCGTTGCTGGATGGCCTTGAGGGCAGTGGAGCTACCTTCCATCTAGTGGCTCAAGAAAACCCAATGCTTTGAATTTGAGCCATCCCAGGAGTCAATTAATCCACCAAGGATGTGGCTGTACTTGTAGCCATTGGTGAAATCTGGGTTTTTCCAATAGTAGACAAAACCCTTGGCTGAAACAGCCAGAAATGCACCAATAAACATCCCCTTCTTGACCTTCTTCCTCCCTTTTTGGGTGGCGGCTCTTCCTTGGGCGCCAAAACTGTCAAAAGCTATGGATAGCTTATAGTAAGAGATGAAAATGATGTCATCTGACAAACTTGTCAGGTATTGGACCAGGATTGACTCAATGTCAATATCATACAGGGAATCCTCAGCGTCATCCCATTGGTTACCGGCAAAATTGGTAAGAACCCGTATGGAAGCCACCTTTCCATGCATCCAGAGCTGCACCATGCACTCAGAGACCTATATGTTATGGTGCACAAGCTGTTTGCGGACCTGGGTTAGGGGAAGTTTGGGGTCCTGCTGGAGGAGGTCAAGCATTATTGGGTAGGCCTTGGTTATCTGGGACTCAGGGGCCTTCTTTGGCTTCTTGGCTATCTCAATCAGATTCCCCTTATTCATTAAGTTATTGAATTCTTACATTATTGTGGCTCAGGTGAATTGCAACTGGGCAGCAATCTGGTCCCATGACAGACCCTGTAGGTTTAGTGCCACAATTTCCTGGAGAATTTGGGTGGTGATGATTTGTTGTTTGGGGCGCTGGGCTGCAGGAGCTGAAGCCTGATTGGCTGTAAGGGGGCAGGTTGGCTAGAGGCAGGAAGATGTTCCAAATCAAGGTTGTCATCCTGATTGGTTGGTTGATGGGCAGCTTGTGCGGGGGGTGGGTACGGGAGCAGGGGCAGAGCTAGGCACTGCGCAACTACTGAACAAGTCAAAGCCATAGGGGTCAGTGGTCAGGTACAGGTCAGCTTCCTTGTTACCCGCCTCAAAGGCTTGTGTATAAACGGGTGCCTCCACGCCCTGAGCTTTGCCTCCAGTGAAGCTGGCTTGGCTGCTGGCGCCGTTGAAGATGTTGCTGTTGAAAACCATATTGAAAAAAACCTAGGATAAAATCACTAAAAGTAAAAAAGTAAAAAAGTTAAAATTTTATGATTTATTTTTATTGTAACCATCAATCCATATTTGGAAGGTTATCAAACCTATTATACACAAATAAGGATCCACAAAAATGAATAAAATGCCTCTGTTCCTAAATTAGATAGCTGTTGATTGGCTGTATTAATGTCAAATTTCTATTTTAGGATGTATATACAACATATCTTGTTTGGCTTAATTTTGTTTCATGCCTGTGAAATCTTGCTTCTAGGTTGCTCTATTTTTGTTTCATTTTAGCCCTTTTGTTGGTGCCTGTAGGGTTCCTGTTCACTAGTCCCCATAGTGTGTCCTGGGTCATAGCCAGGGACCTGCTGGATGGAGTTGTCATTTCCTAATAGTGGTAGGTGGCTTGCTTGAAATTTCTTATAATTGGCCTGCATTACTTAAAACTCTTCTAATACTTTCCCTAACACTAGGCAGGCATCCCCACCATACACTTGTACTTCAGCTGGTGCCAGTTTCTCTGGGGGACTGTACCAATCCTTCAACAACCTAGTAAACTCATTCCCAATAAACTCCCTTCCCCTATATGTCATATCAAGGTGTCTAGTTAATCTCTCCCACTCCTCTTGGGAAGACTTACTAGTGGCAAACCTTTGACAGCTTTGGCAGTATGTGTCTTCATCCCCTTGGCTAGGGTAGAAGATATTAGGAAACTTACTCATAGGGCCTATCTTTAATACTGGGAAATTTGGGCTGTGGTCAAAATGGGCTTTTATTCACGGTCAGAAGGAAGATCCCCTTAGAAACCTTCTGATATATTGCCTGGGTATGGGAAACAATATGGATGTGTCAATACTTAGAGTCCTACAAAAATCTCTTGGACTCCTTGTAATTGGTCTTAGACTCCTGCTCTTTGCTCAGCTTTGGCTCATTAATCTTGGGCTCCTGCACCTTTATCTTGATCTCCAGCTCTCTATTCAGCTCTAATGGCCTAGTTATTCCACTTAGTCTAGTCCCTGAAAAGTCTCAGATTGAACTCCCTTTTATAGCTCCTTGTTTCAGCACTTCTTTCTTTCAGAACTCTGGTTTTTCCAGGCTTAAACTAACCAGTTTCTTCTGCTCTACAATATATTAAATCTTTTAACTTACTTCAGTTAATTAAAACCCTGCCTTTTCTGCTTAATTACCTCATTTTTTTAGGTTTAAACCCTTCAGTTAAAGCCATCAAAAAAGTGATCAAACATGCTTTGGCCTGCAGCCAGTCAAGCACCCGGATTGAATGGTTTTGCCAAAATGTTTGCCCAAATGACTTGCTCTTGACCCTGGTTTGAACCCAGCTCTGTCTTGCTCTGTAATAACCTTGACTCTGTGTTTCAAACAATTTTGCCATGATTCCTGTCACGTTCTCTGGCAAAACTTGAGCGCTTCCACAAATGTTTTACTTAAGAGATTTTAAAGCCCTTAATTCTTCAACATTTCTCCAAGTTTCTCTGTGTTTCTTTCACCATTTTCATGGTTTGAACCTTCCTGTTGCTCGCCTTTCTCCCTACTTGATTATCTTGGCAAACTCCAGCCTTTGACCTTAAGGCTTCTCTGTTCTTTTTCTGACCTCTTTGGCTCCAGTTCACTTAATCAATCCTTAATAAATTCACATTTAAATTCCTATAAACTATTTCTTTTCTCTCCTTCATCTTTACATATGATATTTAATTCAATCTTTTTATCATATCTTTTGGAAGTTTAATTAATTCTTTTACTGCTTCTTTTCTCTTATTAATCATTCTTCTAATAGTCCAAAACCAGCATTATGGCTTCTGCATATACTTCTACTGGTTCTTTCTAACCAACTTCCAGTTTCCCAGCTAGTCCTACCCTATGATCTTCTGTTCCTTCAGCCAGTCCTTCTATATGATCTTCTAGTCCTTCAACTAGCCCTTTTCAGTCCTTCAGCTAGTCCTTCCTATGAGCCACCTAGGCTCCATCTGTATCATGAACCATCTTGGTTCCAGTCCTCACTATGAACCATCTTAGCCCATATGCACTATGAATCACCTAGGTTACTTTCTCTATTATGAACCACTTAGGTTCCTAAGATCCTCCAGTCTCTCAACTAGTCTTCACTGTGATCATCCAGTACTTCATTCTAGTCTTTAATGTGATCTTTTCCTATAAACCACTTTTGGTTCTATTTTCAGTCTTATGTTATCAATACCTCAGACTCAGGTAATAAGTCTACAAGGATACTGGTGTTTAACTGGGCCCCTGTAAGTGACCTCTACTTGGGCCATTCAACCACAGACAATCCTCATGTATGTGTAGTTGTCTTTACTCACTCAGGTGGGTAAGTCTGAGCCTTCAGGCACAAAGTAACCAACTTTACTTCCCAGAGGCCTGATCATACCAAGTTCTTCAGCTGCTTCCCCAGGCAGCTACCCTGATAACACCTCTAAGCATATCCATGCCCCCAATGATAGCTTTAGGAACCCCTAAAGCCTCCAGAGAAACACATACTAGATACCTTAACAGTCTGTTAGGTAGGATGCTTACCCACAGACTTCCTGTGAGTGCACAAGGGCATGTAGAGCTATTGTGGCTCCTCCCTTCCCTGGCAGCCCACGTTACCTGCCAGGGTCACATCATCCATTCTTCCTAGCAGCCAATGTTATCTGCTGGGTAGAAGAGCCATTCCCCACCCCTAGTAGTCAATGTTACCTACTGGGTGAATACCTCATCCTCCTCTAGTAGCCAATGTTACCTACTAGGTTCAGACCTTCCAACTAGCACCCTAGCAGCCAATGTTACCTTCTAGGTTGATAAATTCCCCACCCCAGTAGCCAATGTTACCTACTGGGTGGAGATACCTGATCAACCCCCAGCAGTCAATGATACCTGCTGGGCTGGTTCAACCTGTGCCTCTTGTAGCCAATGTTACCTACTAGACAGGCCTTATCTTTCCTAGTAGCCTCATGTTACCTAGTAGGCCTCTACCTGTCTCAAAACTACTATCTATGACCAACTTTCAGTATAGAGTCTTTATTTGAAGCCAAATCAACCCTCTCCTGCAAAAACGCTTCCATGTGGACTGTCACAGTACCTCATCTGAATCTTGATAGGCTTATAATACATTCTGGAACAGTATTGATCTATTTTACTTGTTGTACCAGGTCATTTTGTTTATAGTTTGAACCACACTGTTTGATGTTTGATACAGTAGTTTTCAAACCTGTTGAGATAAACATATATTATTCAGTTTAGAACACATGAACTCAGTCTAAAAACAAAGTAAAAAATCAAGGAATTTATATTAAATTACAATAGATTTGGATTCACTTTGATTTTGTTTTTAGATTGAGTTCATGTGTTCTAAACTGAATAATATACATTTATCTCAACAGGTTTGAAAACTACTGTATAATTTCATATTTTGTGTTAGTAATATTCCATCTATTGTTTTACATTTTACCAGTTCACTGAAAATAGTTAAATTATTTGATCATTAAATATTTCCTGACTTAGAGCTCGCTTAAACCTGAGTCCATTTTGTTTAAATCTGAAGCCTTTTCCTTGGTGCTATAGATTTTAAAACTACTGTATATAATTATAAAAATAATTAAAAGTTAAAAACCCTCTTTATTTAATTGGCTTGGAAGCAAGGGCCTTGGGGATAAAGGACTCAGAGAACCTGTAAAAAGCTGCCATCATGTCAGGTGGCATCAAGAATTGTCAAACTTCAAGAAGATTATATATCTTCTGAATCATGAGGAAAGCTCTTTTTCACCTGTTGCAACATCTACAATTACTACCTCTTGGTGTCATGGCCTGGGTTGCTCCCAGGAGAACCTTTGGTGTAGGGGAAGGCTCAGTAGATGGCAGGGGCCATCCTCATCATATAATTGGCAATGGTGGCCCAAGGACGCCACACTCCCATGTGGGGGATCACTTGCTCAGCAAGCCGCAGCATGGTCAGTTAAGCAAACCCAAGCTTACTGTAGTCATATGAAAAGATGGAAGGAACAAGAGAGAGTTCTCCAGTAGCAGCGCTCATGGGATGACTCAACTGGGCAAGTTGGCAGAGTAGAGGGGCACCCAGAAATGAGAGAAGGGGTGCAGGAGTAGGAGCTATTTCCTGATCCAGAACTCTGGGAGGAGGAATAAGGGCTAATATTGGTGGGTCAGAGGCAGCAAGAAGTTGCTCTGTTTCCCAGAGCTGGTGTTGGTACTGAAGGTAATCTCTATTTGATAGCGCCAACAGTATGTTTTTGTTATAATATAGTAAACTCCTGCAAAGTATAAATGCTCAGAGTGCATTGATCAACAAAAGTTTTATTTAGTGATGACAACTGGGAAGGAATTTACAACTTCCCCAGCTAAATACTGCTAGGAAGTTGGCTCTAGGCTTGGAAGGGCATCTTGATTGGCCATCTGGTTATATGCCATTGTTTTCCTGACATGTGCATCTTCTGATTGGCTATCCATGGGTGGCAATTCACTAATAGGAGGTCCTGGCGCATGAGCTAAACCTTGTGGTCTTCCAGGGATCTTTTGGGGGCCAAAATCCCCAACTTCTGAGGGTTTTGGCAATAGGAGGCATTTCTGGAGGCAAAGACTTCTCCTTAGGGTGTCTCCAGGTGCAGGCGTCCCCAGGGCATCAAATTTGGCATTGAGAGAATAGTGGTGTGAGTTAACGAGACCTTATTCTTAGGCTTGATTGGTCAATTGCACAATTGCGTAATCACAAATTTGCATCCCTTAGTTTTGATGTTGTTTAGTTCTAAGTCAGGGTTATTAAAGGCCCTGACACTCAGAGAAGTAATTCTATGAGTGATTTCCTGACTAATCATTAAGTTGGTGGCACTCTTATTAATTGTCTATCTAATACAGGAATCAAACCTTTTGAACCCTAAATGGACAATTTCTTGTATAAGCCCCATAACTATCATGACATACATGGACAGTATGTGGCTTCTTATGATAGTATATAATACTCTAAACTAATATCTAATAAATTATCATTCTGTCAAGTTTATACTTCTGGAAAATATAATGAACAAAATAAAAGGGAAGATTAAGAAGAGAATGATACTTTATTGAATATGAATATAGGCTAATATATGGTATCATGACAAGCCACATGTTGTCCATGTACGTCATGGAGGTCATGGGGCTTATCTGAGTAATGTTCCTCTTGAGTCACGAGGTTTAATCAAGTTGTGTTCCATTTAGGACATGGATTGAGTGATCCCTGTCATAGATGGTTAACTGATAATGGTGCCACCAGTTTATTGGCTGGGCGGTGAACCACTTGGTGAGCCGCTGGGTGATTTACTTGGGGCATTAATTCCCCAAGAGGGAGTAATCAAAGATGTTGCAATATCTCCCCCTGGGGTGCTGGAAGGCAGAGCCTTAGGAATCTTCTTGAGGGTAGCTGGTATACAGGCTTGGTACTGATCCAGTTTGGTGTTGGGAACAGGGAGTCTTGAATTTTGTTGGGCTGCTCTTGCCTTACATAAACAAAGTCAATCATGATGTATATGTTTTAGTTTGGTTTGAGATCCAATCCCTTTGATGAGGTAGGTGTTATTGAGCTTCACTTCCATGACAATGCCTGGTCTGCGTAACCCTGGGTCTAATTTGTGTTGGTTGTGATTGACAACCCAGATCTTGTCCCTGACTTAGAACCTTTCTTGTTGCAATAGGATTGCTTCCCGCTGAACTCTTTGTTGTTCCATCACCTCTTGGTCCTTTCTGGCTTTTAGTACTTTTGGGTCATTGTTGTCTGGTATCTTCTTTGGAAGTGGCAGTTGTGGTCCCCTGGTTGTACAGACAAGTGACAGTTTCTGACCATAGACAAGTTCATAAGGGCTTTTGCCCGTATTGTGGTTGACTTGTGTTCTGCAGACCGTAAGGGCGGTTGGTAGCATGTCAACCCAGGCTTTTGGATTGTTGGCAGATAACTTACTGAGGGCTTTCACTAGAGAGCTGTTTAGTTGTTCTACACGTCCATCTGCTTGTGGATGATATGGGCTGGCTGTGACGTGTTTTATTTCATTTTTGGCAAGATAGATGTTGGTTTCAATAGCTTTGAGTTCAGTGCCTCCATATGTGATTAAGAGGTCAGGCTTTCCAAACTTAGCTATGATCTCCTTGCCAATGAATTTTTTCACGTCATTGCCTTTGTGCTCTTTTGTGGCTTGTGCTACAGGCCATCTGGTTGCATAGTTGATGGCTGTGATGATGTATTTCTTGCCTTTGCTTTCACCAGGCATAGGTCCCACAATATTTAACAACCATACCTTGAAGGGTTGTGTGATGGATACAGGTACTACTGACATGGGTGGAGCTTTGGTTCAGGCGTACTTCTCACAGACCTCACATTGTTCCAGTACTTCTCTGATATCATCTAGCATGTTGGGCCACCAGTATTGGGTCTTGAGATATTCATGCAAGTTTCTTCTATGGGTGTGTCTCAAGTCTCTGTGATAATGGAGGATTGTGTCAATCTTTTGTGTTGACGGAACGTAGGGTACAGTGTCACCATTTGGAAGGATTCAGTGGAGGGTACCATATACGTTTTTGAACAGATGTTTGTTCTTGAGGACTTTCTCTTGGATGTCCATTGGTGTGCCAGGTGGGAACCCTTATTGGAGATTCCCCATGATTAACATGGGCCAGTTGGGGTTGCCATCAGTGCAGAGGATGTGTTTATTGTATAGCCTTGATAGGGCGTCTGCAGTAAGCATCCCTCTGCCTGGCTTGTATTCAATTTGCATTGGGTATCTCTGTATGAGACTCATCCATTTGGCTTGTCTTCTTGACAGGTGTTGTTGTGTTTTAAATAATATCAACAACTTGTGGTTGGTGAGTACTTTGAATGTCTGGGCTCCTTTTAGATAACATTGCCATTTCATGAGGCAGTGTATGATGGCAACCATCTCTTTATTGTGTATAGGGTATCTTTGTTTGCCATCCAATAGCTTCCTGGATTCATATGCCACAGGGAGGAAGTCTTTCTGGGCTGTTTGGATACGGAGGACTCCTCCTATGGCATAATCAGAGGCATTGGTTTATAGCTCATAGATCCCCTCACGGTTCAGGTATTGCAGAATGGGGGCAGTAACCATGCACTCTTTCAGCTGGCAGAAATGTTGATCTCATAAAGGTGTCCAGAAAAACTTGGTTGTTTTCCCAGTGATGGTTGATAAGGGAGCTGTTAGGGCACCCCAGTCAGGGATGAACCTGCATACATATGCTACCATTCCAAGGAAAGTGCAGAGCTTGCTCTTGTTTCTTGGGGCTGGCATCTCTGTTATGGCGCATATTTTTTATGGATCCGGCTTGCTACTGTTCTTGCTAATGATATGACCAAGAAAGGGGAGTTCAGTTGAGAAGAACTTGCATTTGGACGGTTTGGCAATTAGTTGGTTTTCTTGCAGGATACAGAGGACTGCGTGGACGTCTTCCCAGTGTTGTTGTAGGTTGGGACTATAGATGATGATATTGTCCAGGTAGATGATTGCTCTTTTCCAAATGTGTTCCTTTAATACTTTGTTCATGAAGGTTACAAAGGTACTGGGAGTGTTTGTCATGCCAAAATTGAGGACAACACATTCCAAGGATCTGTATTTAGTTCAAAACGCGGTCTTTGGAATGTCTTCAGGTTTCACGCAAATTTGGTGATATCCTGCTGTCAAATCAATTTTTGTAAAGATTTGGGACCCCCCCCAGGGCATCAAAAAGGTCATCAATTAGGGACAGGGGATACCTGTTCTTTATTGTGACCTCATTGAGGGCCCTGTAGTCTGTGACTAGGCAGAGGCCTCCATATTTCTTTGCCACAAAGAAGACAGCGGCACCAAAGGGTGACTTTGAAGGTCTGATGAGGCCTTTCTCAAGTGCTTTGTCAAGGTAGGCTTTCAGAGTGTTGTCTTATTGGGGTGTGAGGCAATAGATTGGTTGCATTTTAGGTACACTATCTTTTAAGCCAATCTCATGTTGTATACCCCAATCAGGGGGCAGCCCAGGTAGTGATTCTTGGAATACAGAGGGAAACTCATTGACTAGCTGATCTCTGATTGGGTTCTGTTTGTGTTGAATTTCTGTGTTTTTGAAGTGGATGAATTCATATGTACATGTGATCCAATTGATTTTGCTGATGTCAGTTTCTTTCTCTGTTTCCATGATCTTGACAAATATGTGGTCCCTCATGAGGGTATCAAGATGTGCCGGGTACATGTGATGGTAGGCTTCTCCTTGCTGGATAGTGAGGGTGGCACTGTCCAAGTCTATGTGAGGCTTTGTCTTTTGAATCCAATCTAATCCAAGTATGATATTGTATTTGGGGATTGGGATGATAGGGCTGCTAATTGTTGTTTGGACATATCCAATTTGGGCCCAGAAAGGTCTGGTCTTGTAGGTAACTGGTGTGCTGCAGTTGTCCGCCATGATGACTTTCTTGATGTTACTTCAAATGGTAGATAAATTCATGAGGTATGTGAAGCTCTTGTTAATTAGTGATTGGTCGGCTCCAGTGTCAAATAGTGCTGTGCCCTGGTATCTGAAAAAACAGAAAGGATAGGTAAGGAGTTTATTTCCAGATTAGGCGGCAAACAGTAGAGGGTTGCTGGAGGGAGCCTGGATCATGGTGATGGAGTCCACATCCTGTTCTCTGTACAAGTCTTGTGAAGAGGGGGAGGGTGGCTCACCTAAGCACTCCCCCAAGCTTTTCCCTCCTTGTTGGTATCTTTAGTGCTAGCCTGGTTAGCTTGTGCCGTGCAAACCCGTTTTGAGGCTGGGTACTGTTGGCTTGGGTGTTTTGCTTATTGGGGCAAGGTTCTCTCTTAACTGCGGGGTTTTCCTTGCATTTTTTGGAGGTGTGTAGATCATCAGACTTCTGAGCTATGTGTTTTCCTTCTAGGAATATATCCTTGAGGTTCTTGCAGCAGGTCATGTTGAACTGATGTCTAATATGTGTAGGAAGGCCATTGTAGAAGTCCAGGCATGGTCCAGGTTCATTGAAGTTGATGGTGTTGGGTGCACAGTCACATAGTTCTTTGTATGCAGCAATGTATTCCTCAATGGTTCCTGTCATTTTAAAGGTTCAGAGCTTGGTCATAACCACCACACCTGAATCCTTCATGGAGAACTTTTTGAGGAATGTAGATTTGAATAGTTCCCAGTTTTCCTTCTGGTCAGGATGTTGGGCTAGCCATTTGGTAACAAAACACGAGGCAGTCCCTGTGACACAGAGGGCAATTTTGCTAACCCAGAGTCTTTGGGGGGTACTCCACTTGTTTGAACTTGCTCTTGGTGCTATTGATACAAAGAGAAGCGTTCTCACGGCGTAGTCCTGCAAAGGCGCCAATCTCAGAGGTATGTAAGCGCTGAAACACAATATTGGGTATCTCAGGTTGCGTAGGTGCTGTTGTGGCTGGTGTAGTAGGGAACAGTCTGCAGGTTTTGAGAGTGTTGTAATGGTCAATGGGTACCAGGAGATTATTGTAGATGAAAAGCCCTGGGGGAACGTCTTGTCCTACTTTGTAATCTCTCCAACCGTTAGGGAGTGACATTGCTTGGGTTTTTTTCTTGGGAGGAATTTTTCCTTTGAGTTGGGTAGGTATGGATAACCTACCTGTGCTACCACTGTTGAGTTTATACTTCTGGGAAGTATAATAAATGAAATAAAGGGGAAGATTAAGAAGAGAATGATACTTTATTGAATATGAATATAGGCTAATATATGGTATCATGACAAGTCACATATTGTCCATGTACGTCATGGAGGTCATGGGGCTTATCTGAGTAATGTTCCTCCTGAGTCACAAGGTTTAATCAAGTTGTGTTCCATTTAGGACATGGATTGAGTGATCCCCGTCATAGATGGTTAACTGATAATGGTGCCACTGGTTTATTGGATGGGCAGTGAACCACTTGGTGAGCTGCTTGGTGATTTACTTGGGGCATTAATTCCCCGAGAGGGAGTAATCAAAGATGTTGTGACAATTCTCTTCTTAATTTCCCCTTTTTTGTTTATTATACTTCCCAGAACTATATACCTGACACAACTTATTCTTAATCCAAAAAAGCACCTCTTTGATTGGATTAAAAAATGATGAATTGGGAGAAAGGAAAATGAGTTTCATTGGACAGTTGAATAGGTGGTGGCTGAAAATGTGGATGTTTTTTGATTGGTAGGAGCTCTGACACAACCAAACCCACTTGGTTGAGCCCTAAATTATCAAGCACCACAATTTTATTGGTACTACAATAGTTAATCTGTAGATATTATTTTACAATCAAAAGAAAATTGAGGAAGATACCACTACTATGTGAGCCCTTGATCATTTGATATTAGTCTAAATCACAGAAACCAAGGAGTGCTATCATAGAATATGTTTGGGATATGACAGTGGAACAAGATGCTAAACCATCATTTGATTACTTCTTGTCCCACACATGCCAAAATATGAGTGAGGAGGAAAACAAAGATTTATCTATTTAAAAAAACTAGAGATTCCCAGTCTTCTTTAGAGCAAGATAGGTTTCAGTGTAGATGTGATAATCTTTGATAGTATGATCATTGTTCTGATTAAACAGGGAAACCTTTAATAATTTCAACAAGAAGCCCAAATTTATCATGATTTTGTAGAAAAGAGTTTTAGAAAAATAAATACCAAATTTTGTGGCTAACATTGATTGGACAGAGAGTGTGTAAATTCACTGCCACCCCTGGCATTAGATCACACTATCTTCCCCTGCCGCACTAAGAAAGGTCCAAAATTATCAGCCAAACCCCTTAATTCTTTAGGGGATTTGGCACACACAGTTGATGAAATATTTGTGTTGGTCTATCTCATGGATTTGTTGCCCCTGGTTGCCCCCGGGAAGAAACATTGATTAATTTGGATTATTTATTGGCATGGTGTTGCCCACTTTTGAAACCATTGGATATAACCAATCAAGTGATGCCACATCAATGCCCAATAAACCAAGTGAGTTTCAAATGTCTGGGATCCCCTCCAGCCAATCAGAGGGGGCTGCAGAAATTAAGGTGAAACTCTCCAGCCCACCTGGCTCTGATCAGCAAAACTTCTCCACCACCCAATTAGATCCAAGTCATGAGGTCATGTGATTCAACTTCTCTGCTACACACTACTTTTAACACAGCAAGGGGACCTTCAGTCCCTGGCTTGTCTATTTCCAATATTATTAAAGTTTGGGAAGCTATTTGTACCTTTTTTTGAATTTTAGATTTGATTTGGATCTCTGTTTGGTTCCTATCATCTAGAGAATTAAAGTGTTAGTTGTTTCATTAAACTTTACCTTGTGCCAACCCAATTCAAATCTGGCACTTCTTCTGAGACCTCCAGAAGAAGCTTTGACCTATAGTTGTTGCTTCTTTACGCTTTTGCTTTCAAAAGCAGCTCTTGAACCTAAAGTTTTAATTAATTTTCAATATAATACCTATTCTTATTTTGAATTTTCTTTAATTTTCTTTACTTTCAAACCAGCTTTACATTATCCACTGTCCCAAGCCACCCAAGCCACCCAAGCCTGTTGCCAAGCCACCCACACCTTCTCTACCACTTCTCACCTTGTTCTTGCTTGTGGGTCACCTTGTTTGCACCAAAACTATTGCTTGTTACCCTGGCAACCTTGCCTACCTATTTGAAATTTTGTGGAGAACACAGCCATGGTACTCCCAGCTCTCAAATTTGTTGTGTTTTCCTTGGCCCCATTTTTGTTACTTCTGTGGTTGACCTCGCCAGAATTGTGGTTTAAAATCACCTCTTCTGCTTGGCTTGTAGACGATAATCCTTCCAGCCTCTTGGATCTCCCCAGTGGTCTCCTGTTCTCTGGGGAGGACGTGGTAAAGAGTTTGACCTGCAATGACCTGGATCTGAATGATGTTGATTACACCCAGTCCGCTCCTGCTCCCGCAGGTGAGGAAATGTTGATGGTTTCCATTCCCACCCTGGAGAAGAGCAACTTGGTGCCCCTCCAGGCCCCTGTGACGCCTCCTCCCACTCCCACTTGTGCTCCCTGGTTACTCACCGGTTTGGTACTGATGAGATTGAACACCTAATTCCCTCAGCTGTCCCCTGCGTCCTCCCTGTGGTCCCCCCTTTGAGTGGCCGTTCCAGTTCTCCACTGGGCGGCATCCTGGTGGTTTGTTTCACCAGGATGGGAGCCAAACTTAGTTAGTTTAGCCCCCCTCTCTTACAGAGAGAGCCCAAGTGGCAAACTCTGGCTACCCACTACTTGATAGCATCAATATACACAGGCTGCAGGAGCTTAGGCTGTCGATTTGACTCCATGATTCTAGAAATTTGACCAGTATCACCATAAAATTTTATTTACTTTGAAAGCATATTTGTCAATATGTCAAGTTGGGATGTAATATCCTGAATAAACATTTCACCAGTTAGGAAATTGATAACAGCCTCATACTCACTATCTGAAAACTAGCGCTACGCTTGGAAGGTACCAC
Source organism: Entomophthora muscae (assembly GCA_014839935.2). Lineage (NCBI taxonomy): Eukaryota > Fungi > Entomophthoromycota > Entomophthoromycetes > Entomophthorales > Entomophthoraceae > Entomophthora > Entomophthora muscae. The sequence continues at coordinate 94,430 of QTSX02000102.1, forward strand.
ATTTAATATCCAAGTATTGAGGGTAGAACTTTGGCTATATAGGGGGAAAGTTTGACACTTGGAAGTCATTAAAGGAGGCAACAATTGGATAGAAGTTCATAATCCAATATAAGGCTCTGAAAAGGGTGTTACATTGTCCAAGGCTGCCAGCAAGGTACATTAGTGTACAGTAGAAGGACATGTAGATAGCCAGGTTGGGAGTCAGGAGAGACAACACTAAAGGTGTTCAAGGGGAAGAATCAAAAGAAGTTGAGTTGTGATAGCTACTAGCATGATATCTTTTCAGGTCCTCTTGTTTCAGGCCCAAATTAAGCATATGTCTGCTGGTTGCCCCCAATCCCAAGACAAGCTGTCATGACAACTGTGAAGATGAGATAATTTATCTTTGAACTTAGAAAGTGGTATTTGGTTTGATAAGTTTACCTGTTTTGATTAAATAAAGGATTTATTCATGTTATAAATATTGAGAAGGATATTCACTCAATGATAACACAATCTATTGTTGTAGGAGTTGTCTTTATTATAATATTGCTCTCATATAAGGGACAGTATTTATCATGTATTGGTGTAAATACCCAATATACAGGGTTACTTTAGCAAAGTACAGTGCCAAGTTTGACAATTGGAACCTGGTGAGTGAGGTGACAATTGGGTATACTGTCAATACCCAACAGAAAACCTTTGTGTGTACATTAAATTGTCTGAGATTACCGGCAAAATAAGTACATAGTAAGTCAAGGTGTAGACAGCTATGGACATTGTTGAATGGGGCAAAACCATGGCGGGCCAAGAGTACAGCTAGGAGGAGTTTAATTGTGTGGGCTCCTCATAGTAGTAGTCTTTTGTGGGGTCTTGAAAAGGCCTGTGTGGTTTGAAGGTGTGTTGGTGGCCCCCAATCTCAAGGCAGGCTGTAAGGACAGCAGAGAAGATAAGATGATTCATCTTCTATCTCCTGGGGAAGGGCAGACAAAGCTTAGTATCTTGGAATTTTCTTTTAGGTAAGTCTTGTAATGTTTTATATGATATGATTGAGGGTAATTTCACTCAATGATAGCACAATCTATCATAAAGTGAATGTTTTTTATTGTATACTGGTGGCCTTGGTGTGGAATGAATAATGAAAAACATTGGATTGGGAACCCCAAACACTTGGTGTTGTCTGAGATCCCCTTTCTGGGGTGGCATTGGGGTGGATGGCCCAGCCATGGGGGTGGGCCGCCAGCCGCAAAGTCCACAGCCGGCTTATAAAAGGCAAAATTGTCAAAATTCAAAATTTTGCTTTTTGCTGTGCTCTTCTTGCGGCAGTTTTCCCAATAAGGGGGAACTTCTGCAAATAATCCTTTTGGTTATTTGGCGCCATTGTGCTGCAAATGTTGATTCCTTGAGACATTTTTTCAGGAATATTCCTGATAATTGAGCCTTGGAGACGTCTTTAGGGGTAGCATCTGGGTTCCTTGCTTGGTAGAGTGTGGTTGCAAGGCCTATACACATATTAATACAAGTCTTGTAGAATCTGAAGTCTTTACCTTTAAATCTAAGGTAACAAATAAGTAGAGATAAAAGCAAGTAAGTAAAGGTATGTTGTTTATTGGTGAAAAGAAGGAAAGTTATATACTACAATTGATGCATGATGGCTGCAGAGGTGTTATTAGCACCTGCACTGTTACAGTAGAAAACTAAATGAAAGGGGTAGTGCGCCCTTGTAAAACTAGAAACCAGCAAAGAACCGCTACCAAACCCTTGAGAGAAATAGATGACTTAAATGCCGTCATTGACAAAAAATGGGTCAAAACTGGGGTTACTCAAATAGCACTGGAAAATCTGGATCTGCTGTATTTTTTCACAGATAACTATGACAAGAAAATTACACGGTATACACTATTTGGAGATGGCAGCGCTCAGCCCGCTGGTTGCTGGAATTGTTTGAATTATGATGTCATTGAGTCAAATTTGACAGCAAGAACCCAAACTGCTGAAAATATTCTCACCAACCAATCAGAGGCTGTGAAATCCCACCCTCCCCCATCCTGAACTCTCTTAAAACTTTCCTCATTTCCCTCTAGAAACTTGTTTCTAGATATCTTACTTACCCTTGAATAAAAAAGTTCTCTAAAAATAATGATTGTTCTACTGGGGCTGCTTGCCCCTGTCCTTGAGAAGTTGGCCTCTGTAATGGTTAAAGCAGCAGTCAGCTCCTTGACCGCTCCTTGGCCCGCTCTCTATATGATTTCCCCTTTGAACTTGTATTCTGATTTGCCTCTGCAAATTACCTTTGCTGCGACAATTTCCCTATCCATCTGCTACACTAATTCTGGTGCCAAGATGCTGAAGCTGTCCTCCCAATTTGGTCTCCTGTTGCTCAAGCAACTTACAATTTGCTTCTTATACCCTCATTGTTTGTCCTTGAATCATGCAGCCTATCATTTCACTCTAACATGCACCATCAGTGGAAATATTACATAATCTTCATGAATCCACCAGGCTCTTGCATCTGCGTTCCTGCCTATTCAAGTGGATCTGATTGATCCAGCGGAGGAAGTTGGGTGCACATTTCTCCAGAAGTGGACTATTGTTGCAGTTACCCGTTACGGCAAGGATTATCAATTCCCAAACCCGATCCAGTAAGATGTAATAGGTTGGCCAGAACGTATTAACATCCAAGTTACGATTAGGAATGCAAATCCGTCAGATCAGGCAAATTTGAATACACATCCCAAATAGCCTTGACATCAGGATAATTTCCATTGATTGTCTTGACCATTCTAATATGCAACCCAATCTATGACATTATGGGTGGAAAAAATATTGGGGTACCCATAAATTGAGATGGTGTTTTTGAGATGCCATGTCCTACTCACAATACTACCATTAATGAGTGTTTAAGTTAAATTTGGTCAAAATTTAATTTAAAAGTTTGAATTTCCTCAATTATAAATTGAAAGCAGATTTCTGACTGGTATTCAATGTTTCATTAAAAATTAATTTTATTGGCTGTCCCCATTACATCACTTTCATGTGACCATTGCACTTAAAATTCACTGGCATTTCTTAGCATTTTGACATTAGCAGTTGCGTCATAAACCATCATAATCCACTTACATTACCAATGAGATTTGCCCAGTTGAATGAAAGGGGCCGCACCTCTTATCTGCCTGTTCGATTCGTAAACTTTAAATTTAAAATTTATAAAAAACAGGTGCATTTCTCTGGCCCAAACATCACAATAACCATGATCCAAAACCTGCAATTTGAGCCAAATAATAGTTGGAATCTCAAGTTCCGATCTAATTTCTAAATAGTTCATACATTATAAACTTATAAGTGACGGCTATATTAAACAAAGATCATCGAAAACACACCGTTACATTTGCTCCACTTGATAGTCAATGAATATTCTATATACAACTAGAATTGAAGAGGCATGTGTCAAAGCCTTATCTATTAAAAATATTGAAACATCCCTTTACTCTCGCCTTAAAAAAGTTGTCGAATCCAACTCAGAGCCTCCCGAAGAAAAAAAAACAGCAGAAGGTTCTAATTTTAGAACCATTCCCTTTAATTTAGTTTCAGAAGTAACTAAACTTCTCATTGCTGAAGAAGATCTAAAGGATGGTTCAGAAGGTGAGGAGAAGGAATTTATACCCAATCTTTTACGCTTTGTTTAAAAACCCCTTTTAGGAACATCTAAATTTTGGCTTCACGAGTTAATCAAGGGAAGCCAATTGATTTTAGAAAAACCAAAGCCTAAAACCAAAGTAAACAGTCTATTCGATATGTGATATTTAAAAGACAAGTCCAAAGAATTAGAGCAGAGGCTGCAAAACATCCTGCGAGACCAGAGTAATCAGGAATATTACAGAATGGTATCTCAAGTCGATCCTAAATTTAGTGTCCCAGCCACACCTCGCGAACCCTTAGCAGACATACTCTCAGAAAAGAAATCAACTGAATCCCGGGAAACCTACCGGCAAGTATCTGCTATAATTAATATTGCCTTTACTATAATTGCTGTCTTTGTTGCTATATACTGGATTTCTCCTGGATTCTCGCAAAATATAGGGATATAAGCATTTTAAATAAGATATCGAGAATACGAATTAATGGTTTTTTAGCGAGTCTTATTATCGTTTTTTGCCGCTATCGTGGTTGGAATTGCAGAGACGTTCCTATATGTCCGTTTTCTCCAGAAAGTAGCAGGTGAGGTCAAAAACATCTAACTTCAACTACATTTAAAAGTGGCGTACAACTCAAACCATATATATATTGCACAAGCAACCTAAGATTCCTTTTTACAATTGCTATACTGAATATAAGGTCTTAGAAATAGTTTTATTAGTAACTACATGTGAAAAATGAATAAGTTCAAGTATCGCTATTATTGTAAAAATATCGAACTTTATTATAGTCCAAAAGCTGAAACCAAGTTAGTCGCTTTAAGACGCAGCTTTATAAGAACATGTCTAAGTTTATTTAAGCATATGATTTTACAATAATAATGCGATCTTTCCTGTCCCAATTTTTCATTTTTTAAGTTAAGTCTCCTGTAAAAAGCAGCTGCTAACAAGAAATAAGGGGAAGTTTACTTCTATTAAGTTTAAATCCGGATCTCCCTAATTTTTTCCCGTTCGGCCGATAAATGTCAATTAAGTATGAACACAATTTTAACATGAAAGCCACTTCAAAAAAGCCTTTTAATGAAATACCTATTTCAGACTATACTCCTAAGATTTATCTTAAAAGTGGAGGAGGATATAAAATCTGTAATGTTGTAACTGCGCTGTTTTAGCAGATTTATGGAAAGGGGGAAGCAATATTGGAACATATAATGTCTTTATTTTAGAAGAAGGTATTATATAGTGTCAATTGTAGCATTCAGGAATAGGCGAACATTCCTACTATATGGGGTGCTATTCTTAGGAAATAACTTGCACTCCATACATGAAGCTATTTAGTTGTGATGTCTCACTTGGAAACTTGGATATGTCATGTCCTGATTTTAGGTCTTAGGCAGGTTGAGCCAAGTTACAGGTCTTTTTTCTGGCTTGGAACCTTGTTAGAGGGTTCACCCTGCAGTTTTAACAGTAGCCAAGCCTTGAGATACTTTTTTCTTATTTTTATAATCTCCCCAATAAAAATTTAAGCTTTTAAAACTTAATGCTTAATATAATGTCTTAAAAAAATTGTCTAGAATCAAAATATCAGTGTTTAACTTCCACTTTTAGGAAGTAAAACTATTTTTTAAGGAACAGCAAAGGGGAAATTTATTAAGACTAAGACAGAATAAATTGTTTTGGGTGTTTATTAAAAGAAAAGGTTGAATATTTAAATATAAGTCATACAAGGATCTTATGTAGGTCCTACTGGAACAACACATGTGGATATGTTATTGGAATAGCATCCTCAGAGGGGTTCTGGTGATGTAAAAGAATTAACAAGAGAAGAATCTTAAATTGAATCCTGGAATTTGACATTTATGTCATGTATAAACTTTTGGAAATTACAATATACAAGAAAAGTGAAAGATTTGAAAAAGATTAATATCTTTATTAAAATAAGAGAAGAGCTTTATATATCTGAAAATAAGCAACATAGTGTCCATTTAGATCATGGCAGTCATGAGGCTTTGTGGGATCCAAGTTTTTCTTGAAGCTTGAATTTTTATCCTAATGTAATATCTGGATTCCTTGTTTGGGTCACCTTTACTCATCAACTGTGTTACAGAAGTAACAAACACAAATTCCCAGATGGGAATTGAACCCAAACCCAGCCACCAGGCGGGGATTCACCTGCACCTGGATTTGCTTTGAAAAGCAAATATCCAGGTGCAGGAATCACTCCCACCCTGCCAGTAGCTGTGGGGCCCATCCTGGCCTCAAAAGCTATGCCCAGGCCTTGGTGGATTTGGCTGGGCCTGGGAAGGCTAATTTTAGCTGCCCAGGGCTCCCAGTTCAAGTCACCCTTCATTTAGTAATTTGGGTTCCCAATTGGGAACCCCTTTTTTAATCAAGTTTTTCAACTTCAGGGTTGCTTGTCAGACCAGCCCCAATCAAGTAATCAAATTGGAAATGACCCCATGACACCTGCAACTAACCTTGGCACAGCCAATAGCCAGTCAAGCAAAGATAGGTCACTAGCAGGCCAAACAGCTGTTTCTGAAGACCCCAAAAATATTGACAAGCCAGCTAACCAGATAACAGAAGTTGGGATGCCCAACCATGCCACCCAGATAGCACAAGAAGAATGCCCAGAGGCACTTTTATGAGAGTGACTATATAAGTCCAAAACACCTGTGAGATTCTGTATCATCATTTTTACCAAATAAAGTTTGCTATGAACTTTTGGTTCACCAACCTATTTCCTTACATATTTTTGATACTCTTATACCTTCAATTGCTCAGATACCAGAAATAGACCTCAGGAGTTGAACATCAAGCCTCAGCTAAAGACCTAGAAGTGCATGATTATTACTTCCCCCTGACGCTTCATTTGGTCATGTACATTTCACAGAATACCCCCAACTCTGACCACAAACCCTGGACTTTGGAAGACCTGCAGTAGTATATCTGCCCAGACGCTTCCAAAGTCCTCTATTAAATTGTCTGTGATGGCAAGAAAGTTATGATATACCCTTTGATATTCAACAGGAAATAAAACCTTTCCGCCTACCTGGTCCCAATAGAACTACCTTTAAGACCCAAACTGACTGTCTCAAACCCACCCACTTCTGCTGTCATTGGCCAGAGTACTCAATTCCTGGGAGTGCTATACCTGGCACTCACTGGGTTGATTGATTCTGCTTTGCCAGCAGCTGGACCATGGGCTGTAGCTGGGAAGGCCCTCTTCTACCTGGTAAAGTTAGGTCCCATCATCTGGTGGGCCATGCCTGTACCTGCTTCTGCCCTTCCCTTGCCTGAAGGGGCAGCACAGTACTTTTGGTATCCTGATAAACTGAATCATTTTTTGGGAAAATGCTTTCTTGATAGGAGGTAATAAAATATGTTACATCATCTTCCCCTGGGGTCTTTAAAGGGAGAGCATTAAATGAATTCTTGAGGGTATCATGGAGGTGTGATTGGTATTAATACAGTACTGTAAATTCAGAACCTGAACATAAAAATGCGAGATTGTCAAATCCTTGGTCCAAATTTTAAATCACTTTTGCGGGCCACTCAGCTGAGTGAAAATTAAAATATTAAATAAAATTAACAATTTAATTTGACTTTTTTGATTTATTTAAATTGGCAAATTTCAAATCTCTTGAGCAGATAACTCAACTAACAAAAGACAACACAACAAACAAATGCGGGATACATGAATCAGAAATGCGGGATTCTAATGTACAATTTGAGATTTCCTGTATTTCAAATGAATCATAGACGTCATGTAAAACTTAACGGATCTGAAATTGCAGGATTGTCAAATCTAAGAACCAAGTTTCAAATCATAATTGTGAGGAATTTGAAATAAATATAATTTATGGGTGTCTCAAAAAGGATGCCAAAGGATCTAGAGTGGATTTGTGCTGATTCTTTTAGGAATCATAGGCATTCTCAAAAATCATCCTATTCCATTTTAGGACGGCTAAAATTTAGATCATAATATTCACAAAATTAACATATATAACAATAAAATTGACTAAAATATACATTCTTCTTCTTAAGTTTAAAATTTTAATAAAAATTTATTATGTCTTCTTTCAATAACAACCAAGTCAACAATCTGTTCCCTGGCCTTGATAAAATTATGCAGGGCTACACTGGGTCTCTTAACAGTGAAGCCTCTGTCTATGGCCACTCCCAACCCGCAGGCCCCTCCACAAGCCCCACCCAGGAGTCTGTTCTTTCTCCTGCAACTTCTAGCATGGCCCTGTTTGCCTACCATGCACAGGCAGCTGCCAACCCAAATCCCTTATCAGCAATGACATCTGGAACCAGCCATTTTAGCCATGGGGTCACCCAGAGAGCCCAGGACCCCAAAATAGCCAATCAGATGGCATTGACCAGTTCCCATGATGAACACATCCCTCCCCCAGCCAATCAGCCTGCAAGACGCAGAAGAAAACTAATCACTCTGGAGGTTGTTCTTGAAATGGTTGAAAAGCAAGGGAAGCTTATGTCCCTTGGGGAAATTGCAGCTGCAATGGGGTTTGCAAAGTCCACTGTGGCTGCAACCCTGCAAGCCCACACCAACTGTGGCCCCCCTACCAAGAAGACCTCAACTGGTACCCGTACTTTGACCAAAGGTGACACAGCCCATCCCCTTATGATGGCCATTATGGAACGTGACCCACGGATGCCCCTGGTCCAGGTACGTCTCCAGTTGGGACTCCACAGCATCTTCACCAACAAAAGAACGGTGAATTTGTGGATGCACAGAGTTGAGGTTGCTTCTAGAATCATGTCCAATCAAGTTATCAGTGGCCCCATTTTGATGGACACTGACCCCTACAATTCAACTGTTATTAATTTTATCAAAGGAAGGGCAATGAGGGCCCACAATAACGTAATCTTCTTGTTGTATGCTAAGATATCTGCAAGTATCCAAGACTTTGGAGAGAAGCGTATCCAGTCTGACGTGTACAAGCGCGGCCCAATATTGTATCAGTTTGTTGGGATTTTATTGGCAGTTTCCCCATTGGGCATCAATTATTACTTGGCAATATTGAACACCGCAGATGGGTATGCCTACCAGACGGAGCTCAAGGCCATGCTGGAGGAGTGGGCCACACAAAACACCGTGCACACAGTTGTACTGAGTGCGGAGATGGAGCAGCAGGAATGGGCTACCCAAGAAATCAGGGCTGCAGGCATACCTGCTGATCCTACCCCATCAACTATGCCAACATGCATCTTGCAGATGTATGTCTCTAAAATTTTGGTTCCACCCTCAGGCGCCTAAAGCCTGCCACCTACAACAAACTATGCACCCAAATTGATAAGGGGTATGAGCTTTTCCCTTCTGCGTCTGTCCAGGACTTATTTGATCTCATCATCTTCTATGCAAATGATAGTGATAAGTCCAGAAGGACCCCTGTCTCCCCCCACACCAGTCCATCCGTTTTGTCAAGCCAGTATATGTGACGGAAGAAGAATTCAAGCAATTGAAGCAATCAGCTCTTGCTGCCCCTTACCAGTCAACAAACCCTGCCTTCCCAATCCCCCCCATCAAGCCACCTTCCTTCCAACCCTGACTCCCAAACCACCACCCATTCCCTCCCCACTATCTCTGATGCTGCCTCTTTCATAGGCGCAGATGAAGGCAATATTCATTCTGCCCATTCCCTCCCCTTCCTGTCCTTTGATTAGTAAATAAATCTTTTCTTTGTGACAACTTATTAAAATTGATATCTCTCTTTCAATTCATAATTAATAATATTTCTTTTACATTATCAACATTTCCCATAATTAATACAATGTTGTACATTTTACAAATAGCTTAAAATTATGAGCATACATATTTTTCATCATCATTAATAAATTAAAGACAATAAACATAAATATTGGATTAAAATATTGCAATTAGACGTCAACTCTTGATATTTTGATATTATGTGCATAACTCAATGCATTTTGTTTAATAAAATCCACTGTAAACTAGGCCTTTTTCATTATAGTTTAATTAAATAGACTGTGTTTATATTAGAGAGCCATTAACACTTAGTACAAATATTGATACATAGTGCATTTTACAGCCTGTATATTTACCTATTGGTAATAATTCTGTATTTTTTTCAGTCAGATTTTGTGAGTAATAAACAGTAATCTATTAAAATATTACATTATTATTACCTCGCAAAATCCAACTAAAAAGTTTATAGAATTATTACCAATAGGTAAATATACAGGCTGTAAAATGCACTATTTATCAATATTTGTACTAAGCGTTAATGGCTCTCTAATATAAACACAGTCTATTTAATTAAACTATAATGAAAAAGGCCTAGTTTACAGTGGATTTTATTAAACAAAATGCATTGAGTTATGCACATAATATCAAAATATCAAGAGTTGACGTCTAATTGCAATATTTTAATGCAATATTTACGTTTATTGTCTTTAATTTATTGATTATGATGAAAAATATGTCTGCGTTGAAGATAGTACTATAAAAACCAGTTTTTTGATGGAATTCAAACAATATGTAAACAATCTATAACTTGATCAACAAATTAGAAGCACACCTACAAAAGGTTGTTGAAATAGAAAGAAATATCAGGGAAATAGTGACAGGAAAGCTGGGTAACAAGGGCCAGCCACTAATCTAGTCAAAAGAAGATGCTCTGGATAAATTGGGAAATATTATAGATGAAAAGAATAAAGAAAAATTACTTAATCTACAGGAAACAATTTTATCAAGTCTAAATTTCAACAACGCGGCCTACAATTTGTAGGAGTTCTGGCAGGGGGCCAAAGAAAACAATAAGATCAAACTAATTGAAGGAACAGAAATAAAAAGGAAACCAACACCAATGAAGAGGAAACCAACCAAACAGAAACAGATGAAAATGAAACACAATCAAGAAGCAGAAGCGCTTCAAGAAATACAGAAGCTTTATCAAATGAAAACCAGGAAGAAACACAAATTGCAAGAAATATAAGAAAAATTCAGCCTGGAAAAATTAATGAAGAGCATCCAACACTCATGAAGTTTGCCAAAGTGGCACCTGTGGCTGAGGGGGCCACAGGGGAAACAATTAGTAAGTCTTTTTATGTTTTACTTATATTTATTTTAGTCATCACCAGGAATGGGGATGAGGTTGCGGAAGTGGCGGCTTATACGCCGAGTTGGTTTTACGGGGGTTACCAGTCACTGGTGGCCCCTCTAAAACAAATAAATAAAAACCAAATAAATAAAATAATTCAACAGAATATGAATAATTTTTTTAATATTGAAGCTCAAGATAGGGAATATTCACCACCTGTGGGGTGCTTGCCATGGATAAGGGAAGCATATGAACTAGGATCAAATATCAAAATCAAAGAAATGAATGAAATTTGCGGGATATCAAACTGAACTTTGATGAATACATATACAAAAGCATTCAAAGATTCCCCTTCACAAACATCAACAAATATGAAAGAATTTAATAAAAACTGACTTTCAAATATTAAATGAATATTTGAAATCTGCAATTTTTAATGAAGTTTTTAAGGCACTATCAAATAAAGTTGGGGATGCAGTCCTCGTGAATAATTTTAAACCTTTATTAATATTGTTTGCCAAGGCCTGGGGGCTGATTCAAGTTGGGCGCCCCCTGGAACCCTCTTCAAGTTCAACCAAACATCCTATATTAATAGGTTAGTTCAAACTTTCAAATGATTATGCATGTTCTCAGAAAAGTATACCTCACAGAGAATCCACGTTGCAGTATACCTGGGAATCCTCCTCCACTGTATATTAAAAACCAACATCAAAAAGTTGGAGGATGTACCTATTCAAATGGATATTTGCCGTGTAGCCCTCAACCGCCAGAAGACACCACATGGATACAGGACATCAAGCACGTCCTCTATGATTCATTTGCATTGGCAACGCTATACGGGTACTACGTGCCCCCCAAAAAACCTACTAGTCAATTCCCTCACCCGCCTGCCTTTTATCAAACAATCAGCAACCACCGGGGTACAGGGCGCCACCCCTCTAGCAATCACATCCAGGGTTGTCCACCACGTACAGAAGAGTACGTGGATTCAATTAGATGCATTAGCCAAAAATTTAATTTTGGGGTATAATTTCCCAGAATAATCACATTCCCTTTGCAATTAGCATCCCCCAATAAATATTTTCCCCTTGCAAATTATTTTTTTTACTTTTTATATTTTAATACTAAATTTTTTAATACTGAAATATGTACTATTAAAATTTTACTATAAATTTTTTTATATTATGTAATTAAATATTAAAAAATTTAGTATCTAAAAGTTACTATTAAAATTTTATAATACATATTACAATATTAAAATTTTTAATATCAAATATTTTGATATTAGAATAAATCACAATTTAATAAAAATAGTTTTATTTCAATTATTTAAACTTTATTATTTAACTTTTAAGATTTATAATTATAATATTACTTTTAATATTTTTATTTTTATTTTTACTTTTAGTATGTAAATTATAATATTAATATATCTAATATATTACAAGACATTAGTTAAAGTTGCAACCACATCAAATATTAAAAATAAGTTAAAAATGGTTTTATTTATTAGCTTGTCAAGTACAGGTTTATTTATTATATAGATAAACATCAAGAATTGAATTTATCCGCATCATGCGGCCTGCTCCACTTTTGCTCTAAACAAGTGATTGTTTAGAACTCAAACTACATTTCCCTTGTATTATGATTTGATAAATATATTTTGATATGCTTAACCCAAGTCATAAATACTAATTAGTAAGAGATACATGAAAATCATAGGTTTTTGTGTCGTATGGCTGTAGTGGCACTGAAATATTAAGGATCAGATGATGACTTGTGAGGTCCAATTTGTGGCTTAAAAAAGCCAAAGTACCATCAACAAGTCACAATTATTTAAATAAACTAATTTATTTCTATCTTTTTTTAATTTATTTATTTGTTAGCACAAGAGTCAATATAGTATTCAGTGCATTAGAATAAAAATATTTGTCCTCATACCTAGTATAATTAATTTTACTTACCTTTTCTAAGTATTCTTAAATGTCTATAATACATTCAAACATCACATTATTATATATAAATAATAATTATTGAGTCCTAATAAAAACAAACTAAATAAAATTAAACTAAATAAAACCTGGAGCGCCCATTTATCTGATTAGTTTGGAGGCCAGGGCTTTTGGCAGGAAGGATTCTGAGTGCTCATAGAAAGCCGCCACCACATCAGGTGGCATTGCAAATTGGCTGATCTTGAGAATATTGAATAGATCCTCAGTGTCCTGAGGAAGACATTGTTTCACCTTATTCTTGATCCAACCAAACACCTCCTTGATTAGATTCAGGAATGAGGAATATGGCAGGAGGAAGAGAAGTCTCATTGGACAATCAGTAAGTTGGTGGCTGGAGGTGTGGCTGTTTTTGTTGATGTGGGAGATTCAGACACAACCAGATCCACTTTGTGGAGCCCAACATTATCAAGCACAACAACGTTAGTTGTGCCGCTGTAATTTATCCAAAGGTACTCCTTGATGGCTCAGAGAAGATTGAGAAAGGTCCTGCTGTTATGGGAGCCATTAATCATCTGATACTGGTCTAACCTGCAAGGACCAAGAAGCGCAACCATGGGATAGGTCTGGGAACAGACAGCTGCACAATGGGCTACGCCGTCCTTGGACCCGTTCTCAACCCCACCCATGCCTAGACCTGAGTGAGGAGGAAAAAAATGATTCATTGATATAGAAGAACTGGACATTCCCAGTCTTCTTTAGTGCCAGATATGTCTTGGCATAAATGTGTCAATCCTCAATGGTCTTTTCACTGTTTCTATTGTACAGAGAAACTCTGAGCACCTTTCACAAGAAGCCCAAATCAACCATTGCTTTGTAAACAAGGGCTTTATAAACAGAAAGCCTGAACTCTGTGGCAAGCATTGATTGAATAGCAAGTGTGTCCAGGTAGCAATCCTTGGCTACCCACTGCTTGATTGCATTAATATGAACAGGCTGAAGAAGTTTGGGCTAATGCTTAGCCTTGGTGGATTTGGCAATTTGCCCAGTGTTGCCATACTTGGTGTTGATGTTGACAATGTATCTGGCTGTGACACCAAATCAGGACGCAATATCCCAAACCACCATTCCCCCATTCAAGCAGTTGAGGAGAGCTTCACGCTCACTATCTATCAACTGATGCCGGCCCTTGGCAGGTACCACAGCATACTGGCTACCAGGCTTGACACAGGGGACGGGGTCCTTCATGTAGAAGATGGGATCACGCTTGCTTGCAGTGGCACCATCAATGATTGAATACACAATAAGCGCAGATGGTTCCTCAGTTTTGGCCAATGGCTGATAGGAGGTGTCAAAGATGCGGGGGTAAGAAGTAGCAACTCTTGGGTCATGAGTGCGAGGCTGGGTGACAACTGGGTATACAGTGGAGGTGTAAGTAACCTCAGTGTTCCTGGTGACCCTGGTGTAGGAGACTTTGGTAGCAGACCTTGAAAGTGGCTTCTGCCTGGTATTCAAGCTGGTAGTTCTGGCTTGGGATGCAGGGGGTGGTTGGCTGGCAATGACGCCTTAGGAGGGCTGTGTATTGGCATGAATCCCCTTGAGTTGGGTTCTGGGTCTGTTCTTGGACCCTCCGGGACGCCCTTGTGGACAGGCTGCCCCGCAAGCTGGTGCAGGAGCGGGTTGTGAATGCAATTGATGGTCCATAAAAATAAAATAAAAAATATATTTTAGATTAAATATGTATTTATTTGGAGTTATTGGTTTAGTTGTGGGTAGTTGTTTTCTCTTGATTTAGCCTTGAATAGTAGCAGAATTTCTATATCCATGATTTGAAGTGAATAATATTGTACATTTTCTGGGGTTGGATAATTTTAAAGTTTAGTCACTTTTTATGTCTAAAGATGGTTATTGTGATTGAACTTTTCATTTGATTTTATGCAGAGTGGAGCTTCTTTATTTGGATTGGTGTTTCCTAGTGTGCTTAGTGTACATTAAATTTGAATTCCAGTTCCCGCAATTAATATCTGAGTTTACTAGTGGCATTCAAAAGTGATTTGAAATTTGGTTCTTGGATTTGACAATCCCGCAATTTCAAAAAACATAGTAAACTTAATGAAAATGGTTGGTGGATTTGAACACTTCAAAACTGATTCCAGTTAATTCATTTTGTCCATTGAAAATATGCAGTATGACTTGAACTTTGCAAAGTGTCTATGAGCTCCCACATTTTCAAATATTCAAATAAAAATACAAAAAATACAAAAAATCAATTTAATTAAAATAGGCCATTCTGCAAAAGTGATTTGAAATTTGGACCAAGGATTTGACAATCCTGCATTTTTACGTTCAGGTTCTGAATTTACAGTATGGCCTTGAATACTAGTAAGTGGGAGTCTTTTTGTGTTTGTCTTGCCTTGTGTGACAGAAATAGTGGGATATTATGAAGCCATATATAAGTGGTAAGAGATTAGCACCCAAATCCATAAAAAATTAATTATTAACAACTAATATGGCTCCATCTATCTTTCAGTGAAATTTTAAAAGGAGACACTGGGGTTAATAAAAATATTAAGGCCAGCCAGAGTAATCCCAGATAAATAGCCTGAACAAAATCAACATGTCTTCATAATAAAACTTGAGACATTAGGAGCTAACAAGGGGTTCAGTTTCAATTTCAACAGTGAAGACCCCAACATCAGGAGGCATTGGAGTAATGTTGGATGAACCAGAAGAAGTAGTACTTGGGACAAGACCCCATCTTCCAGTCTTAATATGGTTAAGGATCAGATTTTAAGAGATATAAAAGAGCAAACCAACTACAAGATGCATTGGAATAAGTTAAAATTGAGCAGATAATTTTTTTATTTGAGAGTTTAGGAGGACTCAACTCTTAGGAGTTGAAAAATAGGAAAATTCCAATATATATCAAAATTATTGACTCGGTAATTCCACCTGAATATGTAACTCCTAACACATTATATCATTGTAGTGTGTAACTAGTGCAGTATACAAAGAACTATTGAGTGATTAATTTCTGATGGTCCTTCTGATAAACTAGGGAATATTGAGTGTCTCTGAGATTACGTCAATTTATTGGTGTCAACTTGATAAAGATATTCAGATCCTGCTAATTAACTGGAGCTGCCGTAACCCATTGTCAATTGAAAATTTGATTTAGATTCTTTAATTCCAACAATGATTGTAATGATTTCTATGGTTTTTCAGTTTTCTGACTAGGATAGATTGTACCTGACATTATAGGGACTACTGTGACAGGGGGAGCTTTAAAATGACTGAATATGTTCAAGAATTTATAGTGATTAAACTGAGGGAGCTAAAAAGCTCATTGAATAAAATTTAGTGTATTGGGTGTACTGTTTGGGGTCATTATACATGTGGCAAAAAAGGCATTAGAAAGGATTAGACATTCCAGAGCCCAAATAATAGAGACTAGGATTGTCATCTCTGCATTCTAAGCAGGTGAACACACACAAAACTATAAAAAATACTTAGAATTATGGCAAATGAAATAATTAAAAGTTACAGAAAATTTTACTCTAGTATTCCTTCTAACACATTGTAAGGAAATCATTTCTTTACCCCCCCAATATTGGGTATATCTTTAGCTGGAAAAACAAGCCAAAATCTCCAGCCTCCAGATAAATGTCAGTCAAACCAGTAAATTGACAATTACAGAAAAATGCACAAAAGTAAACAATTTTAAACAATTACCACTACTGCCCAGCCACATGAAGTCAAATCAGAAGTTAAAGTTAACCAATGCAGCCAATTAAAGCCACTAGGACCACAGGTTGAGTTCAAAAATAAATGTGAAAACACTCTGACAACACAAAAGCACCAATCAGATCAAGAAGAACCAAAAACTGAATGCATACTCAATAGCATAAACTTAAAAAGTACAGATACTGTCCAATCAGATAATCAAGATCCAAAATCTAAATGCAGTTTAGATTACAGCAACTCCACAGTGGCATTAATCAGCCAATCAGATAAAGCAAACCAAAATTCTGAATGCAGTTTCAAGTGCATAAATGACCAAGGAACTTTAATAGAACAATAAGAAGCCATGAATTCAAAAATTGAATGTGGTATGGATAAAAATACCCAAGTGCTGTCAGGAAACCAATTAAAAGTCACAAATAAAAAGTTACAATTTAGTACCAAAAATAGTGATGCCAAGGTGATAAAAATAATCCAATCAGATCTCAAAACACCAGAAGAATTGTATACCATGCAAACCAAGCACCAATATACAAACAATCAAGGTATCAAGGAAGTAACTGCAGGATGTACACAAATAACCCAAGCTAATAATAACCAATTGCTAACACATATCCAAACCACAGATACTCCAGTCAAGGTGGGAATCCAAGCTAGTGAGTTAATTACCTGTGTAACTTTCCAAGCTTTAGTTATCACTCTTGCAGGCTGCTGCAAGCCTGCAAGAAAACCTTATCTCTATCCCTCCAAACCCACTAAAGTGTTGTAAGCACTGATTCTAACCCCAATCACCAGCTTATTATGTAAGCTCTCCCACTTTTTGTTGAGAGATTGCTCCAACAACTTCAATTATCCCTTTTTACACTGAATAAAGGAATTCTATATTTTCAACTGATTAATAGAATAAATTCTTGATTTAGGATATGAGCAAGCCCCCCCAATTTTGGGGGTATTTCACCTGTCCTGTTTTAATATCTCATGAATATTTGCAGAAGGAATACCTAAACCTCCGCCCATGTCCACCAAACATGTAGAAGAATCAATCTGGTACAGACTTTGGCCTTGCTGTTTGCACTATCCTCATCTAGAAAAGGCCTCTATCTCTCCCATAATTCACCACAATGATCCTTGGTATTGGGTAAGATATATTGATCTATACTACATACTTCAACAGCTTCCCCCCTTATTGGCCAATTTAGAATGTGGGGGCAAGCAATAAACATGATGATGATAGGTGTCACACCCATACCAGAGTCTGGCTGAACTCCCACAGGGGAGGCAAGCCGGGCCTGAAAGGAAATGTACACAATTAGTGCTATTCTGAAAAGGTAATTTACAGCTGTAGCTAGGGGATGCCAGCTTCTAGTATGGGGCACAACCTGATTGTCCAGTTCTAATACTGTGATGTATACAAAACCCAACTTGCTGAAGTCCTGGGAAGGAGGCATGTTGGGCAGGGGGGAGTAAGAGGAATCTCCTTCATGGTAGGCAGAATAGTCACTCTAGGGTGGCTATGAAAGAGATAAATGTGATGAGGATGGAAGAACTCCAAGTCAAAGGTGCAAGGTGGCTTAACCCAAGTGACAGGAGCAGAGCCAGGAGGAAACATATAGGTGTGGTTGTATTGTGTAGTGGATTCACAAATAGATGCAAACAGAATAATTATATTGGTGCAAAATAGATGATTCCTCCAAGAAAATAATGGTTCCTGGGCATAAAGTTGTTTAATTTAACATTTAAACAATGAGGAAGGCTTCTCCTCCTCACTATCTATAATTACTTAGGAATACTTAGCCTTTTGTGCCACCAGAGGCCTGGCAGCATCATTTTCAGTGATACTTGCAAAATGGTTTGGAAATTGCGCACTGGGGCCTGGGGAGGGAAGGGCATTGGCTGGTATAACAGGAAATTTGGATGGGCTACAGCATGCCAAGGTGTCACAGCTATTAATAGATCCCACAAGCAATCACTTGCCCAATTGCGCAATCAAACAATTGCCCTCCCAATGTATCATTTCCTAATAGTAAATGGCGCCAAATTTGTTATTAGATTTTATGAAAGGGATTTGAGGCTTGTAGGCCTTTCAAATCCCAGGCCATTTTTTATTTGAAAGAGGTTTTTTTATCTCTGGAAGGCAGTTGGTAATGTTTTCCATGCTGTGGGTTGCTTTGTCTCTAGGAATGCTAGCTGATTGTCAAGGGAATTCTGGGCCCTGACAATAGGACTCCCTGCTGGGGCATCCCTTGTGATGTTTAATCTTGGGGCCTTCTTGCACTCTATTGGGGAAAACTCTCCAATGAGTGGGTTCCTGAAACACATAAATTAATTTTTTTCATAACTTCCAAAATTTTCAAAATGAGAAATAAATATAAGATTTTTTTGAAAAATCAAAATGTGCTACTTTGTGCTGGTGGTGTTTTATTTAATTTCTTTTAAACTAATCTGTGTAAATTTATTCTCCCTTTGGCCTTGAGAAGAGCCATATTTCCTCAACAAACCAAAAATCCTCCCAAAATCCTGCCAAACCCCTGAATTCACTAGAAGATTTAGCACATACAATTGATGAGAGATTTGTCTTGGTGTACCCCTCCCAAACAGCTCTCACCTGGCCTCAACTTTTATGCCAAACTCTGAAAGAAACCATTAACAATTTGGATTATTTGCTGGTTTGGGTTCACCCCTGTTTTAAACAAATTTGTGCCAGCCCATCAAGATTGGTGTCATGAATGATATTTCTCCCAAAATATATGGTAAACTCTGTCTAGGGGAATCAAACCTGAAGCCTTTATCTGATGATTCTGCAGATCCTGTGAACCCCTGGGCCAGATGCCCATGTTTTTTATGGCTAGCCAATGAGCAAGCAGAAAAAAACAGCCATTTGGAGCTGATTAATCAGGAAATTTTGCAAGATCACCAGGCTAAGAATTCACAGATTACAGGAGAGCGCCATATGCTGGTGATTAATCTGGACCAATCTAGATTTCTGGACGCATTAAACCAACATACTGTCATTCCTGTCATAACTGACAGGCTGTCTGGAAGTGGAATTGCTGCTCAGCATAAAGGATCAGAATTTTAAGGTAAACACAGATGATTGGCTTGAAGTCAGGGCCACCCAAGCATGTGATCCACAGAAAGCCAGCAAACTGGAAGTTACTACAGGGATTGCACAACTCATGGGGCTAAAGTTGACCTGGCTTGAAGATTCTGAAGGACCAATGATCCAGAATGGCAGGAATGTTAGCAGAAATGATGAAGCTATTGAGAAGTTATCAATGTGATTTCAGGTTAAAGTCATATTGGTAGAGGAGTTGAAAGGTCAAGAGGTACATGATGGGCCTGGAACTATCAGGCCAGAAAAACTGAGCAACTCAGCCATCAGGTGATGGTTTAAGCGGAAATTAGCATTTTGAATGATATTTAAACTCCAGGAACACTTGTAAAGTGGTATTATCATTGTAAAATAGATAAGATTATGGGACCTTGGTTCTTTATTTTATTCTATATTTAGTCTTGGGTGTTTTCTTCTTTACTACTGTTCTAAAAGAAAATCCTGGCCTGACAGTCCACATTCCCAAGGAAGTTCCAGAAACCAGGCCTGCGTTTTATTGTCCACCAGGAGCTACTTTTGAACCGCTTTGTCAGGATACCAAGAGTACTGTGGAGCTCCAGCAGGTGAGGGAGAAGTTGAAGCAGGTACTGGCATAGCCCACCAGATGATGGGACCTAACTTTACCAGGTAGGAAAGGGCCTTCCTAGCCACAGACCAAGGTCCAGCCGCTGGCAAGGCAGAGTCAATCAATCCTGTGAGTGCAAGGTAAAGCACTCCCAGTAATTGACTACTCTAGCCAGTGGCGTCAGAAGTGGGGGGAGTTGAGATGGTTGGTTTGAGGGTTGGGGGCGGTTCCATGGGGACCAAGTAGGCGGCAGGATTTTTGTACTTCCTGTTGAAGATTAAAGGGTAGATGGTGATTGCTTTGCTATCACAGACAATTTGGTAGGGTTTCTTGGGTCTGTTTAGGCGAGTGTACCACTGCAAGTCTTCCAATGTTCAGGGTTTGTGGTCAGGATTGGCGGGATACTCAGTGAAATGCACAGGGCCAAAGGGAGCGTTGGGTGGGTGGTAGTAGTCAAAGGCTTTTGTTTTATCAACTGGAGTCTGACTATCTATCCCAGTAGATGGGTACTGATGCTTGGGTGTATGCAGATGGAAGAGTATCAAAAATAGGTATGGAAACAGATTGGTGAACCAAAGGTTCATAACAACTTTATTTGGTAAGGATGACAATACAGAACTTTTTCAAGTGCTTCTGATTTATATAATTACTCACATGCAGGTGCCTCTGGGTATTCTATTGATGCTATCTTGTGGCAAGGCTTGATATCTAAGGTTCTGCTATCTGGTTGGCTGCTTCATGGTCATTTTTGGAGTCTTCAGGAACAGTTGCTTGGCTTGTTGGTGGCCCATCTTTGCCTGGCTGGTCATTGGTTCTGACAGGTTTGGCTTTGTGAGTCATGGGGTCATTTTCAATTTGATCACCATTTTGGGACTGGCTTGACAGGCTCTCCTGAGCCCAAAGAACTTGATTAAAAAGGGGTCCCCATTTGGGGACCCCAAATTACTTAATGGAGGGTGGGCTTGATCTGGGTTTACTGGGCAGCTAAAAATAGCCTGCCCAGGTCCAGCCAAACCCACTAAGGCTTGGGCGTAGCTTTTGGGGCCCAAAGCGGGACCATCAGCTACCACCAGGGCAGGAATGGTTCTTGCACCTGGATTTGCTTTGAAAAGCAAAAATCCAGGTGCGGGCAAATCTCCCCGCCTGCTAGCCCCGCCGGGTGGCTAGGAGCAGGTTTGATTCCCGCCCAGGACCTTGAAACTGTTACTTTTGTAACAATATCCCCTTCTAAACCAGACTTGGATTTCTTCTTCTCCCAATATTGGCAGATGGGATCAGCTGCATTGGCAAGATTGTCAGCTGGTTCCCAGGTGCTTTTCTAGGGCGGGTATCTTAGCCATTTGACGTAGTACTGTGGCTTACGGTAGTGGGTGTGGTTGCCGTGTATATACTCTACTTCATGTTCAAGGGATCTCCCTACCAGGATGGGAGGAGGGGCATTCTTCAGTTTCTGGTGGGGTAGGGACGTTCCTTCCTTTTTGAATAGCAAGGATCAATGGAATACATCATGTGTTTTCCAGGTGTCAGGTAACTTCAGATGGTAAGCTACTTTGCCTACTTGGCCCATGATTTGGTAGGGGCTTCTTCTTTAATGAGCTAGCTTCTGGCATGAGACATTTAGGGGTATGTTCCTTGAGTCTAGATAGACCTCATCCCCAATCTCTAGTGGCTTTCAAGGGGTGCGCTTTCTATCAGCAAAGGCTTTGTAAGTCTGTACTGCGCAGGTTAAGTTTTGGGAGCATGTCAGGAATGACAATTTGGATGCTCCTAAATCTCAAAATACAGAATCAGAGTCAAAACCTGGACAAAACCCTTTGCAGACCGCCAGACTCATAGGCTGGGAACGCAATAAACCACTACTAATTGATGTAGTTGCTGCCAGCCCACCAGGACCCAAACCCTTAGCTGCCCCACAGGATTTTGCAAGCAAACCGCCAGTGCAAGATGCCAGGAATTTCTCTGAGGTGCCAATGCCTGATACCAGCAGTTTGCCCAGTGAAATAGACAAATTTCTCCCTGAAAGTTATTCCAAACTCCCCCAAAGTCCCGGGGAAGGCACTGAACCCAAAGAGGCACCCAATACCCAAATCAATAAACAGAAAGATTTGAAGTCTTCTCACCCCAAAGCAGCCAGTGACAAACCGCCAGTGCCAAGCGTCACACTGCCATCTGAGACACCTGATGCCAACCCGCCTGAGCCCAGAAAACCCAACCAGGTAGTGAAGCCTGGCAGCGTGGTATAAATACCTGCCAGGCCAAGATCAACCCCCATTGTCATTTTTAAATAAAGATTATTAGATATTGGTTTCCCCAACTATTTCTGTATTTTATTCTTGCCATCTTCCAGTTAACCCCAAGATCATCTGCCCCCTGCCAACCTGCCAGCTATGTACCGCCCGCCAGGTGCCCCCTTTGGTCCTGTCCATTTAACAAAGTACCCCTTAAAGCCTGAGTACAAGGATTACATCACCAATAACATACTAGCCCAGGATTCCTTGGTCAGAACTAACAAGTTAACCAGATACAACCAAGAAGGACCTTGGTATGTTACCAAACCCTTCCTGTTCAGAGATAAATACAACTTCCTTCCTGCCTACCAAATGGACATGGAACCACCTGTCACCCCCAAACCAGTACCTGCCCCCGCCGCTGAGCTCCCACTGGACCATACCAACAAGCTTTTTGGAATTGTGTATATTACTCTCATGGGAGTTTTAGATACTATTGTCCCAGCTGCCGGTCTGTGGTTGTGGGTGGGCAAGGCAATTTCTTACCTCATTAAGTTAGCACCAATCCTTTGGTGGGCTCTTCCCACCCAGTCCGCAACCTGCCACTTCCCAAACACTAGCAAGCCGGCTAATCAGGGTTGGTTCCCTGACAGAGAAGGTCATCTGGTGTTGCAACTGAACCAATGAGGATTCAGTATTTGGAATTGGGGAAGACAACAGTCCAATAGAAAGGACAGTATAATAAGAACAAGGTATTGTTTATTGTAGAACATAGTGATTAATATACTATATGGGGAAAGCCACAAGGCTACAAGGGGGTGGCATGGTGGGGAGTTCCATGTAAGGTTTGGAGCCAAGGAATAACTTGTGCAGGGATCATCAAGTTGAATTGGTAGCGCTCTTAATTATGATGAAGTACCTGCCATTTGACACTACCATCAGATTAATCCATAACATTAGACACGTCAAGGGGCAACTCATCAAGCGCCCCCTGTGTATTGTAAGATACGTTTGCAGGCAAGGCTAGAGACTTGGTTGCAACACTACACCTTGCCCCCTGCTTGTTTTCAGACACCAAGACCAGAGCCTGTAGAGGGTCTGGGAAGGTCTGCAAAAACAACTTTTGTGTGGGGATGGCGCAGCAGGGGTGCAAGCAATCATGGTGAAGCTTCTTGGTGTTTCCTTGGGCATCTTCAAGTTGATAAGTGTGATTGTCATAGACTGCGGCTATCTTGAAGGGCCCTAGGTGATTGGGTTCCAACTTGGCAGAATTGGGATTGAGTGTGTAGACGGGGTCACCTATGGTGTATCTAGCTTTGAGGTGCCTTGTCCCTCCTGCAATCCGCTTGTGTTTGATTTCCCAGGCTTTGGCACGCCATTGGTCTAGGGATGGAGTTGTTACTAGGAGAGGCTTGTCAGGAACCTTGAACCATAGTTTTCCCTGTTCAACCCCTGTCAGACTATCAGGTGTTCCAAAGGCCAGGGTGCTAGGGCTGAACCCAGTGCCCCTGTTGATTCTTGCTTGCAGGGTAAGTAGGGCAGTGGGCAGGTGTTTGGTCCACGCAGTGTTAGGGTGTTCTTGCAAGAGCTTGGCAATCAATTGAACCAGTGAGCCATTTAACCGTTCCAGCGTCCATTGGCTTGAGGATGGTAGGGGGTTGTAACTATAAATTGGAGTGCGTTCTTGACACAGTATGCCTTAATGACATGCCCAACAAGTTCAGGGCCGCCATCTGTGATGAGACGTTTTGGTTGACCAAGGTGAGCCACAATTTCCTTGCCAATAAAGCAGGTGATGGTGGTGGCAGTGTGGTTGGTTGTTGCCCAAGCCACTGGCCAGCAAGTGAAGTAGTTGATGGCAGTGATAATGTACTTCTTTCCCAGTCTGTCCTTGGGGAGTGGTCCCACAATGTCAAGGGCCCACTGCTTGAAGGGTTCTATGGCCTTGATGGGCAGGACAGACTTGGGGGGTGCAGGTTTGGACGTGTTCTTTTTGCACAACACACACATTTTGAGGAGATCCAAGATGTCTTGACGCATGCGCAGCCACCAAAACTTCTGTTTCATAATCTTGAAGAGGTTATACCCTCTGATGTGACCCAGGGTTTGGTGGTAGTGCAATATTGTGTCCCCTTGTTGCATGGTGGGAATGTAAGGTGTCTTCTCACCTGTCTCTGCCTGGCGGCAGACGTTGCCGGCATTGGTGGTGAACTGACTTTTGTTGTCCTTCAATTTGGAGATGGTGACCAAGTTAAGGCCCTCATAGCAAGTTGCCTCAGGGCGGAGGTAGAGCATGGGCTAATCTGGGTCCAAGCCATTGTCCCCAGTGATGGACGCTACGCCAAGTCGTGAAAGGGCGTCGGCTGTAAAAAAGGTCCTTTCCAGGCTTGTACTTGATGTGCAACTGGTAAGGGGATAGACACTCAACCCATCCTGCTTGGCGGCATGTCAAGTGGGACTGCGTGTTGAAGTACTGGAGCAACTTGTGGTCCATCAGAACATGAGGTGGGAAGGTAGCTCCTTCCAAGTAACAGCACCACTTCTTGACGCAGTGTACAATGGATGCCAATTCTTTATCATTAATGGGGTAACATTGTTACAAGTCAGTAAGCTTCCTGGACTTGTATGCCACAGGGAGTAAGACACCATCATCAGTTTCTACCCTTAGCACGCCCCATATGGCCCTGTCAGAGGCATCAGTCTTGAGTTTGTACTGTCAGTTTCAATTAGGAAACTGCATTACTGGTGCTGTTGTGAGCCTTTGCTTCAATGTCTTGAAGGCTCAATCTCTGAAGGGGGTTCAATGGAAGCGCTGTTTAGTATTGAGGAGCTCAGTGAGATGAAATTAGTTCCCTGCAATTGGGAAGGAACTTGCGTACATAGGCAACCATGCCTAGGAATGTCTGTACCTGTCCCACATCAGTGGGAGGCAGCATGCTGGTGATTGCCTTGATTTTGACAGGGTCAGGCTTTATCCCTTGGGCAGAGATGGTATGCCTAAGGAATAACAGCTCTGACTTGAGAAACTTGCATTTGGAGGGTTTAGCTTTTAGCTGGTTTTTCCAAAGGGTGTTAAGGACAGCACAGAGGTGTTGGAGGTGTGTGATTTGATCTTGAATGAAGATAATAATGCCGTCAAGGTACACAACCACACACTTTCCAATAAGTTCCTCAAAGGCTTTGTTCATCAACGTGGGGAAGGTGGAGGGAGCATTAGTCATTCCAAAGTTCATGACACAAAACTCAAACAACCCGTAGCCTGTGCATAAGGCAGTTTTTGCCTTTTCCCCTGGTGCAATGCGGATCTGGTTGTACCCTGCCGTGAGATCAATCTTGCTAAAGATCTTTGCACTTGATAGTGTGTCAAACAGGTCGTCAATCAGCGGCAGGGGGTGCTTGTTCTTAACTGTCACTTCATTTAGGGCGCGGTAGTCTGTGACCAGGCAAAGGGACCCATCCTTCTTAGCTACAAAGAAGACTGCCGCCCTGTATGGAGAGAGCAAGGGGCAAATGAAGCCCTTATTGAGCGCGTCCACAATGTGCTGGCGGAGGGTTTCATCTTCCTTTGATGTAAGACGGTATAATGGTTGTGCTTTAGGTAACAACCCTTGAAGTTGTACAGTGTGCTGGATCTCCTGGGGAGGAGCTAGTTGTCCAAGTGTCTCACTGAATACATCCTTATACTCCTTAAGGAGTGCAGCAAGCACTGGTGGTGGTGAGGAGGTCAAGGGAGGGACCGCAGATGGTTCAGCGCGGATAACTTTGACTGAGCATTGGTTAAAGTCTAGTTTCCCCCCTTGAAATTGTATGAGCCTGTCTCTGTTATTCTGACAAACACAGTATCATGGAGTAACTTGCTCATTTCCACAGGGTAAATCTGGAATCCCACCCCCTTTTGGTTGAAGGTGATGACAGAGGTATCCCAATCAATGTAGGGACAGTTGTGCCAAATACAGTCAAGACCAGCAATTACGTCATGGCTGAGCCCTCCCATGATTGGCCCAGAGAGCTTAACCTGGACGTTCCCCATTCTCATAGAGAAGGGTACTGTCTTGTGGGTGATTGCAACTCTGCGGGAGTCAGCTACTTGTACTACTTTGAACCTGATGGGCACTCAGTCTAATTGCTGAGAGTTGGCAAACGCCTGGTCCACCATAGTGTGATTGGCCCCGGTATCTACCAGTAATTTGTGGGTGTTCCCACGGAAACAGAAGGGATAGGACAAGTGTGTTAATTTATTTGAGGAGTGGCTTGCTTGCAATACGGGGTCATCACTGTGAACCTGAAAGACGTCCAGGGTTTCAACTTCATGAATGTTGTAGTCACAGGGATTTTTTGCAAGAAGGGATTGAGAGGATGGGTCAGGTGGGGTTGTAAGGTCTCTTATTGCTACAACCCCCAGGCTTTTCCCTGATCCTTGATCTGTGCTAGCTGAAGCTCCCCCTTGCGGGGGCGTTTAGTCCCATTATCCTGCTGACGGGGCTGGCAGTGGCCTACTTGATTGTGGCCATTGCCAGGTGTGGTACGTGGTTGGGATAGAGCGTCACTGGTACAGCAGAAGCCCATTGAGGCCTGGTTGTTAGCCTCCACAATGGCCTTATAGCAGTTGTCAATGGAGGTGCAGCAACCTACGGGGACCCACTTACAGATATGGGGTTTTAACCCATTGATGATGAGAGTGAGTAGCATTGCATTTCTGTTGGTCAAGGCTTCAGGGGAAGCAGCAAGGGCTTGTTGCCAGGCAGCAAGGTACTCAGGAACAGAACCTGTTTGTTTGATTGCTAGAAGAGGGATTCCTACAACAATGGGGGAGAAGGTTTTGCTATAGTGGGACTTGGTGGCATCTCAGAATGCTGCCCAGGTAACGTCAAGTTCCTGGCTGGCCCAGTTGGTGAACCACACAGCAGCAGGCCCCGTGAGGCGGTCAGACACAGTGGCAACCCACATGGGCTCAGGAACCTGACAGATGCAAAGGTGGGTCTCCGTAGATTAGAGCCAACTGACAATGTTGGCCTCCTCTACGCCACCAGCAAAGAATTCTAGCTGAAGGTTGAGCATGCGCTGAGATAGATCTGACTGGGGCAGGGTGACGCTGCCCAAGGCAGAGAAAATTGTACACACTGGTGAGAACTAGCTAGTCTTGATAGATGTCGTACCTGTTGGGGATGTCCCCCTTGGGGATTGGCAGGAAGGTCTCTGGTTGGGGAGTAGCCATACGGCCCGTACTCTGTCCTTTCTTGGGGGAATTTTGTTTTAGGTAGGTTGTAAACCTACCGCTGCTACCCCTGTTGCAACTGAACCAATGAGGATTCAGTATTTGGAATTGGGGACGACAACAGTCCAATAGAAAGGACAGGATAATAAGAACAAGGTATTGTTTATTGTAGAACATAGTGATTAATATACTATATGGGGAAAGCCACAAGGCCACAAGGGGGTGGCATGGTGGGGAGTTCCATGTAAGGTTTGGAGCCAAGGAATAACTTGTATGGGGATCAGCAAGTTGAATTGGTAGCACTCCTAATTAGGATGAAGTACCTGCCATTTGACACTACCATAAGATTAATCCATAACATTAGACACATCAAGGGGCAACTTGTTGAGCGCCCCCTGTGTATTGTAAGATATGTTTGCAGGCAAGGCTGGAGACTTGGTTGCAACACTGGGTTTTGTGGATGTGTTCTATCCAGGTTCTACCTGCTTTGTTAGACTCATGGTTTCCAATATTGGGGTCCCAAGTGGGGTCAAATCTGTAATTAGCTTTGAAGGAGGACATCCCAGTGGACGCGTGATCTTTGCTATTGTAAGCGTATTGGGATGTGGATAATAGGTCTGCCCAGTTGTCTTGATTGGCGTTTGCGTAGCATCAGAGGTACTGTTCCAAAATCTGGTTTACCCATTTGGTTTGGACATTGGTCTGGGGGTGATAGGAAGTGGACACACATCTCTTGATTCCTAGGTCTTTCATCACTTGCGCCCAACAATGAGATGTGAACTGTGGTCCTTGGTCTGTCACTATTTCCTCTAGGGTTCCGTGTTGGGTGAGTATTTGGTCATGAAAGTGTCAGACAGTTTCAGCGGCAGTACAATGGGTAGTTGTGGGGACAAAGTAGGCCATTTTGGTGAAACAGTCAACCATCACCAGAATTGTGTTGTAGTCTTTGGAGGGTGGGAGTCAACTATGTAATCCATGGATACCAATTTACAGGGGCCTGAAGGGATGTCTAGGGGGCAGAGAAGGCCTTCTGGCTTAGAGCGTCTTGTTTTGGTGCGCCTGCATGTTTCACAGCCCTCAATGTAGTTGATAACATCTGCGTCTATCTTGGGCCACAAAAATTCCTTTTGATGATTTGAAGGGTTTTGTAGTGCCCAGGTGGCCGGCTAGTTCCAAGTTGTGATAGTCCTTTAATACAGAAGTCCGCGCTAATCCTTCTGATACATAGATTCTTCCTTGGAACAGTAGGGTGGTTCCTTTTAGTGAGTAACCTCTTTTGTACAGGGGGCTGTCTAGTTGTGTTGAGAGTTCTGAGACTATAGTTTTGGCAACAGAGTCCTTTGCCTGGGTTTCTAATACATCCAATTTATTAGCAACAATTTTCAGGTAGTTTAGCTGTATTCTTTCACTGGTTGTATCCAACAGGGTATGGGTGTTGTAGTCTCTCAACTTGGTGGAGGACAGGATCAGGTTGGCTCTTCTACTTAGGGCATCTGGGACAATGTTTACTTTGTCAAGTTTATAATCAATTTCAAGTACATAGTCTGCCAGTTCTAGGGCCCATCTGGCTTGTTGTTGGTTAAGCTAACATGGTTTGAAGAAGTAAACCAAGTTTTTGTGATCTGTTAGGACCTTTACTGGGTGCTCAGCGCCGCATAGGTATCTGTGCCAGTGCTTCAGGGTCTTCATTATAGCTAGCATTTCTTTATCATATATAGGATGATTTTCTTCAGCAGGGATCATCTTTTTGGAGTAATATGCTACAGGATGTAGCATACCAACCCTCCTTCCTGAAGAAGCACCCCTCCCAGGGCAAAGTTGGAAGCGTTGGTTTCCAGGATGTCTGGCTTTGTGTGGTTGGGCATGGCTAACACTGGCGCAGAGGTGAAAGCTAACTTCAGGGCTTCAAAGGCAACAACACAGTCAGGGGTCCACTCAAACTGGACTTTGTCTGAGCAAAGGCAGGTCAGGGGAAGAGTAATCTGAGATATCTTTTTGATGAAATCTCTACAGTAGTTTGCTAGCCCCAGAAAACTCCTAACATCTTTCCAACAGGTGGGGGTGTGCCAAGCTGTGACTGCATCCACTTTATCTTGGGCCATGGCAAATCCACCAATTTGTACTATGTAGCCCAAGAATTCTACCTCAGGTTGGAATAACTCACACTTCTTGAGTTTGATGTGAAGGTTTGCTGCTGCTAGTTTCTCCAAGATGAGGTCCAGGTGGCAGAGGTGGTCTTCATGTGTTTTGCTATATATCAGAATGTCATCAAGATATGCCACACAGAATTGGTCCAGGTATTCTCCAAGCACCAAGTTAATCATCCTCTGGAAAGTGCTAGGGGCGTTGCATAGCCCAAAATTCATGACCAGGTATACATAGAGTCCATATCAAGTTTTGAAAGCTGTTTTATATTCATTGCCTTCTTTGATTTGGATTTGGTTAAAAGCGTCTTGGAGGTCAATCTTAGAGTATACTTGTGCTCCAGTCAAGACATCACATAGGTCATTGGCATTAGGTATGGGGTATTGGGTTTTTACTGTGATTTTTTCAGCTTCTGGTAGTTTACACAAGGTCTCATTCCCCCATCTTTCTTCCCAACAAATAGTAGGGGGAAGAGCATGGGGCCTTTGAGACTTGGATAAATTCTTTCTTGGTCATGTCTTCAATGTACACTTTCAAGGCCACCTGTTCTTTGTGGTTGCAACTATAGATGGGGCTGTGTCTGGGTTGATTATCAAGGAGTAAGTCAATAGCGTGGTTGTAGATAGAGTGTTCAGGTAGTTGAGTTGCCGCCTCTTTGCTGAAGACATTGGCCTGTTTCTCAAGGGCTGAGGGCAGCTTCCCTGAGAAAGGGTGCAATCACAAGGTCATGAGTTTGATGGGGGTACTATGTGTGGGCTTGGCTGAATGGGTACAGTGTCGGGGTTTGGTCCCTTTCCCAGGGTTATGGTTTGGTCACAATAGTTCAGGATTGCACCATGCTTGTCAGCCCAGGAGTCTCCAAGAATCAATGGGTGTGGTAGTCCTTTCAACAAGATAACAGATGAGGGGTAGGTGTTTTGCCCAATCTTCAGCTCAAAGTGTTGGTTACATTCTTGGCCAATGTCAGTTGAACCGTTTCCCATAGTGACTTGGAATTGAGTATATGAGGGGGTGAGTCCCATCTTGGACGCTAATGCGGGGTCAATGAAAAAATTGTCAGCCCCCATGTCTAAGAAAGCCTTTTTGTGAAATACTTTATCTCCCACTTCTAGGATCACAATGATATACTTATAAGACTGAGAGGTAGTGTTTAATTGGGCAAGGGAGCCTGAAGTTTGGTTTCTTCTGGGACAGGCCCTGGTTTGGTGTCCTGCTTCATGGCAGTGGAAACATAACCTGTCTCTGTAATGTTGTTGCAACTCCTTGGGTGTCATGGCTGGTCTAGCTGCAGTGGGGCTTCTGGCCATCTGGGGTCCATGGGGGCGGCGCCGGGGTTTCTTGGTTTAAGCTTAGTCCTTGGCAGAGCACAATCAGTTATTATAATCCAATTGTGGGGGGTGATGCTTGAGGAGGTCCTTTAACCCTGGGTTCACACCTTTTCTGAATAGGATGGCAGCCAATTTGTTGTCCAGCATAGCACAGGTCTGTACTTTAAATTCAGAACCTGAACGTAAAAATGCAGGATTGTCAAATCCTTGGTCCAAATTTTGAATCACTTTTGCGGGATGGCCTTTTTTAATTAAATTGATTTTTTGAGTATTTATTTGAATATTTGAAAATGCGGGAACTCATAGACACTTTGCAAAGTTCAAGTCATACTGTATATTTTCAATGGACAAAATGAATTAACTGGAATCAGATTTGAAGTGTTCAAATCCATCAGCCATTTTCATTAAAATTACTATGTTTTTTGAAATTGCGGGATTGTCAAATCCAAGAACCAAATTTCAAATCACTTTTGAATGCCACTAGTAAACTCAGATATTAATTGCAGGAACTGGAATCCAAATTTAATGTACATTAAGCACACTAGGAAACACCAGCCCAAATAAAGAAGCTCCACCACAACTAAAATCAAATGAAAAATCCAATCTCAATAACCATAATTAGACATAAAAAGTTGTTAAACTTTAAAATCATCCAAACCTGGAAAGTATACAATATTATTCACTTCAAATCACCAATATAGAAACTCTGCTACTATTCAAGGCTAAATCAAGAGAAAACAACTACCCACAACTAAACCAATAACTCCAAATAAATACATATTTAATCTAAAATATATTTTTTATTTTATTTTTATGGACCATCAATTGCATTCACAACCCGCTCCTGCACCAGCTTGCGGGGCAGCCTGTCCACAAGGGCGTCCCAGAGGGTTCAAGAACAGACCCAGAACCCAACTAAAGGGGAGTCAAGCCAATACTTAGCCCTCCCAAGGAGTTGTTGCCAGCCAACCACCTCCTGCATCCCAAGCCAGAACTACCAGCTTGAATCCCAGGCAGAAGCCACTTTCAAGGCCTGCTACCAAAGTCTCCTACACCAGGGTCACCAGGAATACTGAGGTTACTTATACCTCCACTGTATACCCAGTTGTCACCCAGCCCCGCACTCTTGACCCAAGAGTTGCTACTTCTTACCCCTGCGTCTTTGACACCTCCTATCAGCCATTGGACACAACTGAGGAACTATCTGCGCCTATTGTGTATTCAACCATTGGCAGCGCCACTGCAAGCAAGCATGATCCCACCTTCTACACAAAGGTCCCCATCCCCTGTGCTGAGCCTAGTAGCCAGGATGCCATGGTACCTGCCAAGGGCCAGCGTTGGTTGACAGATAGTGAGCATGAAGCTCTTCTCAACTGCTTGAACGGGGGAATGGCAGTTTGGGATATTGCGTCCCAATTTGGTGTCACAGCCAGATAAATTTTCAACATCAACACCAAGTATGGCAACACTGGGCAAATTGCCAAATTCACCAAGGCTAAGCGGCAGCCCAAACTCCTTCAGCCCGTTCATATTGATGCAATCAAGCAGTGGGTAGCCAAGGATTGCCACCTGGACACACTTGCTGTCCAATCAATGCTTGCCACAGAGTTTGGGCTTTCTGTTTCAAAACCCTTGTTTACAAAGCAATGGTTGATTTGGGCTTCTTTTGGAAGGTGCTCAGAGTTTCTCCATACAATAGGAATGGTGAAAAGACCATCAAGGATCAACACATTTATGCCGAGATTACTGGCACTAAAGGAGACTGGGAATGTCCAGTTCTTCTATATAACCAAATTGTTGTTTTCCTCCTCACTCAGGTCTAGGTATGGGTGGGTTGAGAAGGGTTCCAAGAACGGCGTAGCCCATTGTGCAGCTGTCTGTTCCCAGACCTATTCCATGGTTGCGCTTCTTGGTCCTTGCAGGTTGGACCAGTATCAGAGGATTAAAGGCTCCCATAACAGCAGGACCTTTCTCAATTTTCTCCGAGCTGTCAAGGAGTACCTTTGGATTAATTACAGCAGCACAACCAACATTGTTGTGTTGGATAATGTTGGGCTCCACAAAGTGGATCTGGTTATGTCCAAGTTCCCCCCATCAACAAAAACAGCCATTCTGCCAGCCACCGCCTTGCAGGCTGCCCAATGAGACTCCTCTTCATTCTGCCTTATTCTCCATTTCTGAATCCAATCAAGGAGGTGTTTGGTTGGATCAAGAATAAGGTGAAACAAGGCCTCTCTCAGGATACAGAGGATATCTTCAACATTCTTGAGATCAGCCAATTTGCAATGCCACCTGATGTGGTGGCAGCTTTTTATGAGCACTCAGAATCCTTCCTCCCAAAAGCTCTGGCCTCCAAGCCAATCAGATAAATGGGTGCTCTGGTTTATTTTATTTAGTTTGTTTTTATTAGGACTCAATAATTATTATTTATATATAATAATGTGACGTTTGAAAGTATTATAGACATATAAGAATACATAGAAAAGGTAAGTAAAATTAATTATACTAGGTATGAGGAATATATTTTATTATAATGCACTGAATATTATTATTGGCTTTTGCACTAACAAATAAATAAAGTAAAAAAAGATAGAAATAAATTTGTTTATTTAATAAATTGTGAATTTTTGATGGTACTTTGGCTTTTTTAAGCCACAAATTAGACCTTGCATGTCATCATCTGATCCTTATTATTTCAGTGCCACTATAGCCACATTACACAACCACCAATGATTTTCATGTATTGCTTACTAATTAGTACTTAGGACGTAGGTCAAGTATATCAAATATGTTTACCAAATCACATTATGAGGGAAAAGTAATTCAAGTTTTAAACAATCATTTGTTTAGAACAATAGTGGAGCGGGCCACATGATGCAGATAAATTCAATTCTCAATGTTTATCTATGTGATAAATAAACCTGTACTTGAGAACTAATAAATAAATAAAATTTAACTTATTTTTAATATTTGACGTGGTTGCAACTTTAAATAATGTCTTGTAATATATTTAGATATATTTATTACAATTTACATACTAAAAGTTAAAATTAAAATTAAAATATTAAAAAAAAAATTATAATTATAATTATAATAGTTAAATAATAAAGTTTAAATAATTGAAATATAAAAATATTTTTATTAAATTGTGATTTATTCTAATATCAAAATATTTGATATTAAAAATTTTAATATTGTAATATGTATTATTAAAATTTTAATAGTAACTTTTAGATACTAAATTTTTTAATATTTAATTACATAATTTAAAAAAATTTATAGTAAAATTTTAATAGTACATATTTCAGTATTAAAAAATTTAGTATTAAAATATAAAAAGTAAAAAAATAATTTGCAAGGGGAAAATATTTATTGGGGGATGCTAATTGCAAAGGGAATGTGATTATTCTGGGAAATTATACCCCAAAATTAAATTTTTGGCTAATGCATCTAATTGGATCCACGTACTCTTCTGTACGTGGTGGACAACCCTGGATGTGATTGCTAGAGGGGTGGCGCCCTGTACCCCGGTGGTTGCTGATTGTTTGATAAAAGGCAGGCGGGTGAGGGAATTGACTAGTAGGTTTTTTTGGGGGGCACGTAGTACCCGTATAGCGTTGCCAATGCAAATGAATCATAGAGGACGTGCTTGATGTCCTATATCCCTGTGGTGTCTTCTGGCGGTTGAGGGCTACACGGCAAATATCCATTTGAATAGGTACATCCTCCAACTTTTTGATGTTGGTTTTTAATATACAGTGGAGGAGGATTCCCAGGTATACTGCAACGTGGATTCTCTGTGAGGTATACTTTTCTGAGAACATGCATAATCATTTGAAAGTTTGAACTAACCTATATATAAAGGATGTTTGGTTGAACTTGAAGAGGGTTCCAGGGGGCGCCCAACTTGAATCAGCCCCCCAGGCCTTGGCAAACAATATTAATAAAGGTTTAAAATTATTCATGAGGACTGCATCCCCAACTTTATTTGATAGTGCCTTAAAAACTTCATTAAAAATTGCAGATTTCAAATATTCATTTAATATTTGAAAGTCAGTTTTTATTAAATTCTTTCATATTTGTTGATGTTTGTGAAGGGGAATCTTTGAATGCTTTTGTATATGTATTCATCAAAGTTCAGTTTGATATCCCGCAAATTTCATTCATTTCTTTGATTTTGATATTTGATCCTAGTTCATATGCTTCCCTTATCCTTGGCAAGCACCCCACAGGTGGTGAATATTCCTTATCTTGAGCTTCAATATTAAAAAAATTATTCATATTCTGTTGAATTATTTTATTTATTTGGTTTTTATTTATTTGGTTTTTATTTATTTGTTTTAGAGGGGCCACCAGTGACTGGTAACCCCCGTAAAACCAACTTGGCGTATAAGCCGCCACTTCTGCGACCTCATCCCCATTCCTGGTGATGACTAAAATAAATATAAGTGAAACATAAAAAGACTTACTAATTGTTTCCCCTGTGGCCCCCTCAGCCACAGGTGCCACTTTGGCAAACTTCATGAGCGTTGGATGCTCTTCATTAATTTTTCTAGGCTGAATTTTTTCTTTTATTTCTTGCAACTTGTGTTTATTCTTGGTTTTCATTTGATAAAGCTTCTGTATTTCTTGAAACGCTTCTGCTTCTTGATTGTGTTTAATTTTCATCTGTTTCCATTTGATTTTTTTCCTCTTCATTGGTGTTGATTTCCTTTTGAATTTTTTGTTCCTTCAATTAGTTTGAACTTATTGTTTTCTTTGGCCCCCTGCCAGAACTCCCACAAATTGTAGGCCGCATTGTTGAACTTCAGACTTGATAAAATTCTTCCCTGTAGATTAAGTAATGCTTCTTTGTTCTTTTCATCTATAATATTTCCCAATTTATCCAGAGCATCTTCTTTTGACTGGATTAGTGGCTGGCCCTTGTTACCCAGCTTTCCTGTCACTATTTCCCTGATATTTCTTTCTATTTCAACAACCTTTTGCAGGTGTGATTCTAATTTGTTGATCAAGTGGTAAATTGTTGAAATTTTGTTTGAATTCCATCAAAAAACCGGTTTTTATAGTACTAAATTCAATACATACTTATTTTTCATCATCATTAATAAAATAAAGACAATAAACGGAAATATTTCATTAGAATATTGCAGTTAGACGTCAACTCTTGATATTTTTATATTAAGGGATAACTCAATGCATTTTGTTTAATAAAAATTCATTTCAACTAGGTTTTTTATTACAATTTAAAATAAATTGACTGTATTATATTAGAGAGCCATTAGGGCTTAGTACAATTATTGAAAATTAGTGCATTTTATATCCTGTATATTTACCTATTGGTAATAATTCTGTAAACTTTTTAGTCAGATTTTCCGAGGTAATGATAATGTAATGTGTTAATAGATAAAATTTTATTGTCATTAATTGGCTGATTTTCTTTGCTGTGGCAATTGTGCATTTTCTGATATTTGCGCACTAGTATCCAAATGGTTGGTTTCACATCCAATCACACAGGCAATAGGAAAACAAGCAGCCACCTCGGCCACATCCAGTCTTGGAGTGGCAGCTTGTTTTCCTATTGCCTGTGCAATTGGATGTGAAGCCAACCAATTGGATACTAGTGCAAAAATATCAGAAAATTCACAATTGCCACAGCAAAGAAAATCAGCCAATTAATGAGAATAAACAGTATTCTATTAAAATATTACATTATTATTACCTTGCAAAATCTGACTAAAAAGTTTACAGAATTATTACCAATAGGTAAATATACAGGCTGTAAAATGCACTATTTATCAATATTTGTACTAAGCGTTAATGGCTCTCTAATAACACAATCCATTTAATTAAATTAAAATGGAAAAGGCCAAGTTTACAATGAATTTCATTAAACAAATTGCATTGAGTTATGCACATAATATCAAAATATGAAGAGTTGACTTCCAACTACAATATTCTAATGCAATATTTACGTTTATTGTCTTTAATTTATTAATGATGATGAAAAATATGTATGCTCATAATTTTAAGCTATTGTAAAATGTACAACATTGTATTAATTATGGGAAATGTTGATAATGTGAAATGAAAATATTATTAATTATGAATTGAAAGATAGATATCAATTTTAATAAGTTGTCACAAAGAAAAGATTTATTTACTAATCAAAAGAAAGGAAGGGGAGGAGAATGAACATTGCTTTATCTGCGCCTGTGAAAGGGACGGCATCAGAGATAGTGAGGAGGGAATGAGTGGTGGTTTGGGAGTCAGGGTTGGAAGGCAGGTGGCTTGATGGGGGGGGTTGGGGAGGCAGGGTTTGTTGACTGGGAAGGGTCAGCAAGAGCTGATTGCTTCAATTGCTCTAATTCTTCTTCCGTCACATATACTGGCTTGTCAAAATGGATGGACTGGCGTGGGGGAGACAGGGGT
Organism: Entomophthora muscae; assembly: GCA_014839935.2. Classification (NCBI taxonomy): domain Eukaryota; kingdom Fungi; phylum Entomophthoromycota; class Entomophthoromycetes; order Entomophthorales; family Entomophthoraceae; genus Entomophthora; species Entomophthora muscae. Next base: position 131,844 of record QTSX02000102.1, read on the forward strand.
CCTTTCTGGACTTATCACTCTCACTTGCATAGAAGATGAAGAGATCAAATAAGTCCTGGACAGACACAGAAGGGAAAAGCTCTTACCCTTTATCAATTTGGGTGCATAGTTTGTTGTAGGTGGCAGGCTTTAAGCGCCTGAGGGCAGAACCAAAATTGTAGAGACATTCATCTACAAGATGCATGTTGGCGTAGTTGATGGGGTAGGACCAGCAGGTATGCCCCGCAGCCCTGATCTCTTGGGTAGCCCATTCCCACTGCTCTATCTTGGCACTCAGTACAACTGTGTACACTTTTTGCTGTGTTACCCACTCCTCCAGCATGGCCTTGAGCTCTGTCTGGTATGCATACCCATCTTTGGTTTTTAATATTTCCAAGTAATAATTGAACACAAACGGGGAAACTGCCAATAAAACACCAACAAAACAATACAAAATTGGGCCCCGCTTATAGACGTCAGATTGGATACGCTTTTCTCCAAAGTCTTGGATACTTGTAGATATCTTAGCATACAACAGGAAGATTGCACCATTACAGGCCCTCATTGCCCTTCCTTTGATAAAATTAATAATAGTTGAATTGTAGGGGTCAGTGTCCACCAAAATGGGGCCACTGAGAACTTGATTGGAAAAGATTCTAGCAGCAACCACAACTCTTTGCATCCAAAAACTCACTGTTCTTTTGTTGGTGAAGATGCTGTGGAGTTCCAACTGGAGACGTACCTTGACCAGGGGCATCCACAGGTCATGTTCCATAATGGCCATCATAAGGGTATGGGCTGTGTTATCTTCAGTCAAAGTATGGGTGCCAGTTGGGGTCTTCTTGGTAGGGGGTCACAGTTGCTGTGGGCTCACAGGGTTGCAGCCACAGTGGACTTTGAAAACCCCATCACAACCGCAATTTCCCCAAGGGACATAAGCTTCCCTTGCTTTTCAACCATTCAGAGAAAAATCTCTGGAGTGATTAGTTTTCTTCTGCGTCTTGCAGGCTAATTGGCTGGGGGAGGGATGTGTTCATCATGGGAACTGGTCAATGCCATCTGATTGGCTGTTTTGGGGTCCTGGGCTCTCTGGGTGACCCCGTGGCTAAAATGGCTGGTCCCAGATGCCATTGCTGATAAGGGATTTGGGTTGGCAGCTGCCTGTGCATGGTGGGCAAACAGGGCCATGCTGGAAGTTTCAGGAGAAAGAACAGACTCCTGGGTGAGGCTTGTGGAGGGGCCTGCGGGTTAGGAGTGGCCATAGACAGAGGCTTCACTGTTAAGAGACCCAGTGTAGCCCTGCATAATTTTGTCAAGGCCAGGGAACAGATTGTTGACTTGGTTGTTATTGAAAGAAGACATAATAAATTTTTATTAAAATTTTAAACTCAAGAAGAAGAATGTATATTTTAGTCAATTTTATTGTTATATATGTTAATTTTGTGAATATTATGATCTAAATTTTAGCCATCCTAAAATGGAATAGGGTGATTTTTGAGAATGCCTATGATTTCTAAAAGAATCAGCACAAATCCACTCTAGATCCTTTGGCATCCTTTTTGAGACACCCATAAATTATATTTATTTCAAATTCCTTGCAATTATGATTTGAAACTTGGTTCTTAGATTTGTTAATCCTGCAATTTCAGATTTGTTAAGTTTTACATGATGTCTATGATTCATTTGAAATACAGGAAATCTCAAATTGTACATTAGAATCCCGCATTTCCGATTCATGTATCCTGCATTTGTTTGTTGAGTTTTGTCTTTTGTTAGTTGAGTTATCTGCTCAAGAGATTTGAAATTTGCCAATTTACATAAACCAAAAAAAGTCAAATTAAATTGTTAATTTTATTTAATATTTTAATTTTCACTCAGCTGAGTTGCCCTCAAAAGTGATTTGAAATTTGGACCTAGGATTTTACAATCCCGCATTTTTACGTTCAGGTTCTGAATTTACAGTAGTTTGGTGAACTCTTCTACATAGGTCTGAAGTGGGCAACCATTTTGCTTGAATTCTAGCAGGTTCATGAAGGCAAAGTGACAGGGATTCTGGTCCTCTCCTGTGGCCATTAGTTCAGCCTCAAATTGAGCATAGTCTAAGCAAAACTCTACATTGTTGGTGGTGGCTTTGTCAAACCAGTCAAGGGCATCCCCTGTTAGCATGGATGCTACTCCCAAGACTTTGACTGTGTCATTGGGATAGGCGGCGGCATTGGCAAGGAAGTGAGTTGTAGTACCAGCATGGCTCTTCTAGCTTCCTCTAGACCGAGCTTGCCCATCTGGGGCATGGTCATATTGGAGGTGGTTTGGTTCACAATGATGTTCTGTACTTGGGAGGAGGTTGCTGCAGTCGGGTCTTTGCTCTCTGGAGCATTCTTAGAATCATCCAAGATCCAGGTCGTTCTCTTCTGCATGGAGGAGAATTTATATGATAACCACAAATAACAGTAATAAGTGATAATCATAAAAACAAACATACAAAAAGCCCCAAGTGCTAATAACATTTTGGGGCCCAGGTTACTGAGTTTGGGGTGGATTGTCATAATGTCAGGATACCAGGAGTACTGTGGAGCTCAAGCAGGTGAGGGAGGAGTCAAAGCAGATACGTGCATGACCCACCAGATGATGGGACCTAACTTTACCAGGTAAGAAAGGGCCTTCTCAGCCACAGCCCAAGATCCAGCTGCTGGCAAGGCATAGTCAATCAATCCTGTGAGCGCAAGGTAAAGCACTCCCAGGAATTAACTGTTCTGGCCAGTGGCATCAGAAGTTGGTGGGGTAGAGATGGTTGGTTTGGGTTTCAGGGGTAGCTTCATGGGGACCAGGTAGGCAGAAGGATTGTTGTACTTCCTGTTGAAGATCAAAGGGTAGATGATGATTGCTTTGCTGTCCCAGAAAATTTGATAGGGTTCCTTGGGTCTGTTTAGGCAGGTGTACCACTGCAAGTCTTCCAAGGTCCAGGGTTTGTGTCAGGATTTGGGGGGTACTCAGTGAAATGCACAGGGCCAAAGGGAGCTTTGGGTGGGCAGTAGTAGTCAAAGGCTTTGGTTTTATCAACTGGAGTCTGACTATCTATCCCAGTAGATGGGTACTGATGCTTGGGTGTATGCAGATGGAAGAGTATCAAAAATAGGTATGGGAACAGATTGGTGAACCAAAGGTTCATAACAACTTTATTTGGTAAGGATGTCAACACAAAACTTTTTCATGTGCTTCTGGTTTATATACTTACTCACATGCAAGTGCCTCTGTACATTCTTCTTGTGCTATATTGTGGCAAGGCTTGATATCTAAGGCTCTGCTATCTGGTTGGCTGCTTCATGGTCATTTTTGGGGTTTTCAGTAACAGTTGTTTGGCTTTTTGGTGGTCCATCTTGGCTTGGCTGGACATTGATTCTGGCAGGTTTGGCTTCTGGGGTTATGGGGTTTTTTCAATTTGATCATCATTTTGGGACTGGCTTGACAGGCTCTCCTGAGCCCAAAGAACTTGATTAAAAAAGGGGACCCCAATTGGGGACCCCAAATTACTTAATGAAGGGTGGGCTTGATATGGGTTTACTGGGCAGCTAAAAATAGCCTGCCCAGGTCCAGCCAAACCCACCAAGGCTTGGGCGTAGCTTTTGGGGCCCAAAGTGGGGCCCTCAGCTACCACCAGGGCGGGAATGGTTCCAACACCTGGATTTGCTTTGAAAAGCAAAAACCAAGGTGCAGGCAAATCTCCCCTGCCTGCTAGCCCCACCTGGCGGCTAGGAGCAGGTTTGATTCCTGCCCGGGGCCTCAAAACTGTTACTTTTGTAACACGCTTCATTTATTTGATTAATCACTCAAGCCGGAATACAATGAGTTTACCTTGGATAAAATCATTTGCTTTGACTGCCTGGCCTGACAGAGAACCCCAATAACAGTGTACCACAACAGAGTCTGGTATAAAAATCACGCTGATCTATTTCATGAAAGATATAACCATCTTCCTGCCTATCAGATATGTATGAAAGCTCCACCAACACCCAAACCTGACTGCTTGCCCCCAGCCCTGGACCATATCCTCCCACTGCTAATCAATACACAGGCAAATCCTACATCACTTTAGCTGGACTAGTTGACACCATGGTTCCCTCCACTGGATCATGGGCCTTGGTAGGCCTCTCAGCATCTTATCTCATCGAGTTAGAATCCCTCTTATGGTGGGCCCTTCCCTCCCAATAAAGTAAGTTGGTAGCTGAGGCTAATAAAACCCTGCCTGGGATGTGGTATCCTAAAAATTGGTCACATTTGAAGGGTCTCCTGGCCCTGAGTCCTTGGAGTTGAGTCCTTCTGTCCAACCCATAAACTTCAGCCAATCATATCCAGGTACAGAAATTATTCAAAAACCCTCCAATCCTCCTGACCCTGGGATGTAAAATTTATCCCCTAATCAACCAGGAGGCTCCCCTGCTCTTGATGGCTTCAAAGTCATCAAAACCTCCCCTTAAAATCTAAGCAGGTCCTATAAAGATCCTTGCTTGTCTATTTTCATTTAAAGCTTTAATTTCCTAAGGAAGTTATCAAGTTTCAGACTTGGGAGACTGCAGTTAACCTAAAATTATTAGTAGTAAAGATCTTGGTCTTCCCCTTAACTTTGGTGTAAAGTTTAAATGGGTTCTGCTAGCCTTGGATAGGGATATTTTCCTTAGGCCCACAAAAAAGGCAGGCTGTATCCAGGTGCAATCTTTGCGCAACCTGGAGGGTCTTGACAACACTGTAGATAAGCGGTTTATGATGGCCTTTGCTCCAGATACTCCCTCCTCATCTTGGGAACCTCATCCAACTACAGAGGATACACTAGTCTGTTTAGACTGCCCTTTTTTCTTGTAAAGACCTGCTTTGAGCAACTGGTAGTTCAACAGAAAAATGTGGCCTGCCCAATCTCACTAGGTCCATCTATCTTGCAGCCCAGAGAATTTGGTTAAAAGGTTCCACACATAGTAGAATCTTGTCCAACTAATTCTTCTGGGCTGGAGGTCCCTAAGCCTGGGGAAATTTGTTCAGAGGCCATTCCAGCTGTGACACCAATTGTAATCAGCAACAAAAATGTTGTTCCTGGTTTCTTGAAATGCACCTAGCAAATCAGGCTGCTGGCCCCTGCACCCGGCCCAGTTGTTCCTATTTTTTGAGTCCAGAACATGTGTAGATTAGGTTGTACAATCTAACTGGTTCCCTCCTGCTACTCACTAAACCCCTTCCTAAGAAGCACCCAATACCCTCCCTTGCATAAAATGAAAGCAAGGGCTGACAGGTCCCTTGCTTACCAATTTTGAAATATCACTGTTAAAATCCTGATTTGAAAATTTTACCTTGTGTTTTTTTATTTTAATTTTGATAATAAAGATTTCTGTCTTGACTTCTTTTCTGTCTCTTGTCTCCTACCTTCCTTTGGTCTTTCTGCCCCACTGCCCGCCCACCTGTGTTTTTTAAAACCCAAATAAAGGCAGATTTGAATCCCAGTTGAGCCCTTAGAAAGCTTAAAGAGCCCAACTTGAACCCCACTGCTGCTTTTAGACTTTAGTTTCTTTGTCCCATCCACCTGGAGTTTTTTTTTGGACTCCTCCTACAAAATGTTGTCTTCCTTCCTAACGTCAATAATGATGACTATGGTACCTGTTTTTCTCCTGCTATGGACAACTTCCTCAGAATTTGGGAAAGATCCTCCTTAGCAGCACAGAACTAAGTAGCAGATCCTGGACTGCTCACAAACTTCTTCCAGCATCTGACCCAGGCCATATCCAATCAAACCCTTTTTTCAAGCCAGAATAGATAGGTCTATATCCTGAGGATTTCCCCACCTTCCAGGAATTAGACGGCAAGGATTCTCCTTCCCTAACTCAGAAAGATAATGAGCTTATGTCTGTTTTAAATCACTCCCTCCCATCTTTATTGCAACCCCTCCTATGGATCTGAACTTACATCCCACTCAGGATTTTTGGCTTTGGTTGTTGGCAGGTTCCTTGGTTATGAATTTAAACACATTTTGCCTTTGGGCTTCTCCAGGCCAATCCCTAAATTTACCATCAATTTGATCACTTAAGCTTAAACTTTACACATTTCAGCATGGCTTCAAACTCACATCTTTGCTTCATAGTTTCAAAAAGAGGGGTTAGACCAGATTTCATCAAAGAAATTTATACATCCACCTGCTTCAAGTCATTTCTGCTTAAGTTTAAGACAAATACTGGGGTGAAATTGTCTCTTTGGTTTTAAAGGCTTCTGTGTGGTCTCCTTGCTTTTGAACTTCTGGTATAGCACCCAGACCTAGGGGTTTACTCCAAGACACTCCCCAAAAACCCTCTCTTTAGGTTACAACCCCATTGCAATAACCTGGGGGTTTCCAAATTGCAAGACCAAGATAACTATTATCCATCCCTTAGCCAAATTTGTGGTCTTTACCATGGTTCCAACTTTGCTCCTGCTGCTCTCTGCCTCCCTCAACATATGGTAGGGGTTTCCTGATTTTTGCCTCTGTTAGGGAAGACCCCCTAATCTTCTCTATATTATGGACAACCTTCCTGGAAGAGCTTGCAATGCTCTGGTCTCTGGAAGCTCCCTCATCAAGAACCTTGTCCCAGATGGGGATGACTGCTCACCTGCCCAAGAGATGGCTAGCTATTCTTCTATGCCAGTGAGACCAGTCCCCCTGCCCAACGCTCTCAGTGAGGCTCCCAATGTTGTGTTGCCCTGTCACCACCTATATTGTCCTCTAGTTGCACTCCCAGTGTCAGGATACCAAGAGTACTGTGGAGCTCCAGCAGGTGAGGGAGGAGTCAAAGCAGGTACTGGCATGGCCCACCAGATGATGGGACCTAACTTTACCAGGTAGGAAAGGGCCTTCCTAGCCACAGACCAAGGTCCAGCCGCTGGCAAGGCAGATTCAATCAATCCTGTGAGTGCAAGATAAAGCACTCCCAGGGATTGACTACTCTGGCCAGAAGCATCAGAAGTGGGGGGGGTTGAGATGGTTGGTTTGGGTGTCGGGGGCGGTTCCATGGGGACAAAGTAGGCAGCAGGATTGTTGTACTTCCCGTTGAAGATCAAAGGGTAGATGGTGATTGCTTTGTTGTCACAGACAAAGTTGGTAGGGTTCCTTGGGAGCGTTTGGGCGGGTGTACCACTGCAAGTCTTCCAAGGTCCAGGGTTTGTGGTCAGGATTGGTGGGATACTCAGTGAAATTCACAGTGCCAAATGGAGCGTTGGGTGGGCGTTAGTAGCCAAAGGCTTTGGGTTTATCAACTGGAGTCTGACTATCTATCCCAGTAGAGGGGTGCTGACGCTTGATTGTATGCAGATGGAAGAGTATCAAAAATAGGTATGGAAACAAATTGGTGAACCAAAGGTTCATAACAACTTTATTTGGTAAGGATGACAATATAGAGCTTTTTCAAGTGCTTCTGATTTATATACTTACTCACATGCAGGTGCCTCTGGGTATTTTTCTGATGCTATCTGTGTGGCAAGGCTTGCCATTTCAGGTTCTGCTATTTGATTGGCTGATTCATGGTCATTTTTGGGGTTTTCAGGAACAGTTGTTTGGCTTTTTGGTGGTCCATCTTGGCTTGGCTGGACATTAATTCTGGCAGGTTTGGCTTCTGGGGTTATGGGGTTTTTTCAATTTAATCACCATTTTGGGACTGGCTTGACAGGCTCTCCTGAGCCCAAAGAACTTGATTAAAAAAGGGGACCCCAATTGGGGACCCCAAATTACTTAGTGGAGGGTGGGCTTGATCTGGGTTTACTGGGTAGCTAAAAATAGTCTGTCCAGGCCTAGCCAAACCCACCAAGGCTTGGGCGTAGTTTTTGGGGCCCAAATTGGGCCCCTCAGCTACCACCAGAGCAGGAATGGTTCCTGCACATGGATTTGCTTTGAAAAGCAAAAATCTAGGTGCAGGAAAATCCCCCCTGCCCGCTAACCCCGCCTGGTGGCTAGGAGCGGGTTTGATTCCCGCCTGGGGCTTTGAAACTGTTACTTTTGTAACACCCAGGCTGTTATCAGGCATTATTCTGATGGTTTCCAACGCTTACTTTCCTCCAGTAACCCCCACCTTGTCCTTATGGACCCCTGTTTGAGAGGCCATCCCAGTGTTACATTAGGTGGCATCCTGGTGGACCTTTCCCCCGGGATGGGAGCCAGGATTAGTTAGTTTAGCTCCCCTCTCTCACAATTTGCGACTTAAGGAGCCAAACAATGGCTATACAAAAATCAGATTCAACAAGCCTATAGTGGATTTAAAGATGGGCAAAACATCTCCAATTCTGGTATTGATTGATAGACGCCTATCCGGCCAAGGATTTCTGAGAGCCCGCTTTTGGGTCTGGCTTTGCTACATTGGGGGGGGGCAGAAGAGCTTTGGGTCCTGGCTTTCCTGGTTGATGGAGGCCACATTTCAGCACTGTTTATAATGAAGGCTATCTGGCATAATATCCATTGATCACATATCAGAAAACAAATGGTAAGGCTGTTGGCACAAAAATTAGCAACTTTAGTAGAAAAGGGTTTAAAGCTGTGGGGGTAAGCAGAATCAACCCGGATTTAAACAAAGTTAAAACCAGTAAATTAATGTTGATCAATTATATATTTGGGAAGCTTATATTTCTCTGAATCTGAGTTGATTTTTAGTGCAAATGCTTTAAAAACTCCTGTATGTTAAGAGTGACAGAGTATATTGGAATTAAGACTTTGTTTTGCAGTTAATATGGTTAGAGTCCAGCTACTGTGATATGTTGTTGGATCAAAGCAGTTTTGTGGCCTTTAAAGTAAGCTGGTCCAAATGTCATTATTAAAGCCTTAGGATGGCAGCTTCAAAAGGAAGGCTTAAGCCCACAGTTGTAGATGGCTCACATTATCAAAGTTTGGGTAAACTGACAAGTGAAAGTTTCTGGTGCTAATCTTTTTCTGACCTGGAGGGGGCTGCTTGAGATATAGGATTATTGCTGTATCTTCCATATATCAGTTTGATTAGCTTTGATTGGTTGTCTAAAAAGCTGTACCCCTTTCAATTTGGCAGTAAAAGTTTCATTATGAAAGTACTTGATAAAATATGCATGTCTGCTCCCAGGGCAGAAGGTCAGGTAGATAGAGAAAGTTTCTCTCTAGATAATAGGGAAACAGAAGGATGGTAGATGGAACATGTGATATTTTTTGATATATTTGATTATTTCCCACAATCTAATGGCTATAAGAAATCCAGATATTTCTCTATGAATAAAGGAGTAAGGCTTAATACTGTAAATTCAGAACCTGAACGTAAAAATGCAGGATTTTCAAATCCTTGGTCCAAATTTTGAATCACTTTTGCAGGCAACTCAGCTGAGTGAAAAATAAAATATTTAATAAAATTAACCATTTAATTTGAATTTTTTTAGTTTGTCTAAATTGGCAAATTTCAAATCCCTCAAGCAGATAACTCAACTAACAAAAGACAAAACCCAGCAAAAAATGCAGGATACATGAATCAGAAATTCAGGATTCTTATGTACAGTTTAATAATTCCTGTATGTCAAACAAATCATAAACATAATGTAAAACTTAACAGATCTGAATTTGCGGGATTGTCAAATCCAAGAACCAAATTTCAAATCATAATTGCGAGAAATTTGAAATAAATATAATTTATTGGTGTCTCAAAAAAGGATGTTAATGGATCTAGCATGTATTTTTGCTGATTCTTTTAGGAAGCACAGGCATTCTCAAAAATCACCCTATACCATTTTAGTGCAGCTAAAATTTAGATCCTACTATTCACAAAATTAACATATTTAACATTAAAATTAACTAAAATATACACTCCTCTTTTTGAGTTTAAGTTTTTTAATAAAAATTTATTATATCTTCTTCCAATAACAACCAAATAAATGAGCTGTTCCCTGGCCTTGAAAAAATCATGCAGGGCTGCACCAGGTCTTCTAATAGCAAAGCCTCCCTCTATGGCCACTCCCAACCATCAGGCCCCTCCCCAAGCACTACCCAGGAGTGTGTTCTTTCTCCCATGTCCTCAAGCATGGCCCTGTTTGCCCATCACACACAGGCAGCTGCTAACCCAAATCATACAGCAACACTAGCATCTGGAATTGACCAAGTGAGCCATGGGGCCACCAATGGAAGCCAGAATCCAGAAACAGCCAATCAGATGGCACCTTCTAGTTCTCAAGACAGACACACCCTGCCTCCAGCCAATCAGCCTGTGAGACGCAGAAGAAAATTAATCACTCCAAAGATTGTTCTTGAAATGGTTGAAAAGCAAGGGATGCTTATGTCCCTTGGGGAAATTGCGGTCACAATGGGGTTTGCAAAGTCCACTGTGGCTGAAACCCTGTGAGCCCACGCAACTGTGGCCCCCCTATCAAGAAGACCCCAACTGGTGCCTGTACTTTAACCAAAGGTGACACAGCCCATCCCCTTGTGATGGCCATTATGGAATGTGACCTGCAGATGCCCCTGGTCCAGGTATGTCTCCAGCTGGGACTCCACAGAATTTTCACCAATAAGAGAACAGTCAATTTGTGGATGCACAGAGTTGTTGTTGCCGCCAGAATCCTATCCAATCAGGTTCTTGGTGACCCCAGTTTGGTGGATACCAACCCATAAAATTCAACCATTATCAATTTTATTAAAGGGAGGGCAATGAGGGCCCACAATGACGCAATCTTCCTGTCATATGCCAAGACTTTGGCAAGTATTCAAGACGTTGGAGAAAAGTGTATCCAATCTGACGTCTATAAGTGCGGCCCAATTTTGTATTGTTTTGTTGGTGTTTTATTGGCAGTTTCCCCATTGGGCGTCAATTATTACTTGGCAATATTAAACACCACAGTTGGGTATGCATACCAGACAGAGCTCAAGGCCATACTGGAGGAGTGGGCCATACAGCAAAAAGTGTACACAGTTGTACTGAGTGCCAAGATATAGTAGTGGGAATGGGCAACCCAAGAAAACAAGGCTGCTGGGCATACCTGTTGGTCCTACCCCATCAATCACACCAAAATGCATCTTGAAGATGTATGTCTTTACAATTTCAGTTCTGCGCTCAGGCGCTTAAAGCCTGCCACCTACAACAAACTGTGCACCCAAATTGATAAGGATTATGAGATTTTCCCTTTGGCGTCCGTCCAGGACTTATTTAATCTCTCCATCTTCTATGCAAGTGATAGTGATAAGTCCAGAAAGCACCCCTGTCTCCCCCATGCCAGTCTATCCGTTTTGTCAAGCCAGTATATGTGACAGAAGAAGAATTTGAGCAATTGAAGCAATCAGCTCTTGCCGCCCCTTCCCAGTCAACCAACCCTGCCTCCCCAACCCCCCATCAAGCCACCTGCCTTCCAATCCTGACTCCCAAACCACTGCTCATCTCCCACTATCTCTGTTGCCGTCCCTTTTACAGGTGCAGATGAAGGTAGTGTTTATTCTGCCCAGTCCCTCCCCTTCTTGTCCTTTGATGAGTAAAATAAATCTTTTCTTTGTGACAACTTATTAAAGTTGATATTATTTCTTCCAATTCATAATCAATAATATATTTTTTATATTATTGACATTCCATATAATTAATAAAATGGTATACATCTGATATAGTAACATATATTTAGTTGCATGAATATTTTTCATCATTATTAATAAATTAAAGACCATAAATGTAAAGTTATATTAGTATATTGCAATTAGACATCAACTCTTGATATTTAGATATTGTGTGCATAACTCAATGCAATTTTTTAATAAAATTTATTGTAAACTTGGCCTTTTTCATTTTAATTTATTGAAATAGACTGTGTTACTATTAGGAAGCCATTAACACTTAGTACAGATATTGTTACAGAGTGCATTTAATAGCCTGTATATTTACCTATTGGTAATAATTCTGTAAACTTTTCAGTCAGATTTTGTGAGGTAATAATAATGTAATAAATTACTGTTTATTGTCATCAATTGGCTGCTTTTCTTTGCTGTGGCAATAGTGCACTTTCTGATATTTGCGCTCTAGTATCCAATTGATTGGCTTCACATCCAATTGCACAGACAATAAGAAATCAAGTTGCCACCCTGAGACCAGATGTGGTTAGGATGGCAACTTGATTTCCTATTGTCTGTGCGCTTGGATGTGAAGCCAATCAATTGGATACTAGAGCGCAAATATCAGAAAGTGCACTATTGCCACAGCAAAGAAAAGCAGCCAATTGATGACAATAAACAGTAATTTATTACATTATTATTACCTCACAAAATCTGACTGAAAAGTTTACAAAATTATTACCAATAGGTAAATATACAGGCTATTAAATGCACTCTGTAACAATATCTGTACTAAGTGTTAATGGCTTCCTAATATAAACATAGTCTATTATAGTAATTTACAATGAAAAAGGCCAAGTTTACAATGAATTTTATTAAACAAATTGTATTGAGTTATGCACACAATATCTAAATATCAAGAGTTGATGTCTAATTGCAATATACTAATATAACTTTACATTTATGGTCTTTATTTTATTAATAATGATGGAAAATATTCATGTGTTGAGGATAGTACTATAAAAACTAGTTTTTTGATGTAATTCAAACAAAATATCAAATATCTACAGCCTAATAATCAAATTAGAGTCAGCTCTCCAAAAGGTAGTTGAGCTTGAAAATAACATAAGGGAAATTGTGGTAAATTAACTGGGAAATTAGGGAAGGGCCTTGGTCCAGCAAAATGAAACCACAAAAGATAGCCTGGGAACTGTCACGGTAGGTTCCATCATGCCAGGAATTATCTGCCCAAGCAAAAAGGCTCAAAATCCGGGAAACCTTTATCAAAATTGACCAAGTTAACAGATTTAAATCAAACAGTTGATCAGAAATGGGTTACAGCTGCTCCAGTCTGTCAGCTGAGTCCAGTTCCTCCTTGCAAATTGACGTTGATAAATTGGCGTAATTTGAGGGTCACCCAATACAAGCTTGTTAATCAGCATGGTTGTCAGAAACTAGTCACGCAAGGGTTCTTTTCAACCTGGACCATATACTTACTTGACAATGTGGAAGGAATAGGAGGTCAAGATTCAGGTGGTATTGCTTAGTCAATTTTCTGATATATATTGAATAATTTTCACTGTTTCAATTCTAATAGTTGAGTCCTACCAAAAATTTACTCAATAAAAATCATTTATCCCTAGTTCTAATTTACTTTTCAAAATGCATCCTGTGATTGGGTTGTTACAATATATATCAATACAATCTAATTCTCAACTGAATCATTTCTGAAAGATGAGGCCCTGCAGTTGGAACTTTTTTGTTGGTGCTGCCCAATGTTAATTTTGTGCCAGTCAATCTTTTAGCCCCCCATTCTGGAAACTGAAGGTTGTGTTGCCTCCCAATGTCCAGAATTTTATTCTGAAGATACGTTGATGCTGTCTCAGGCCATTTATCTTGGGCTACTTTGGTTAGGATGAATTTTTCTTCTTAATCCTGGTATTATAATTGTAAATTTTACAAAAAGATATCTGAAGCCACGTTGGTGCTTAATCATTAATTCTATGTGGATTTGGGTGGTAATTCCCCATCACTTAGAAGCGGCTCCATACTATCCTGCAATTTCTGTCACAGGAACAATGGTCAACAAAGAACACAAGGAAATAATTTTAAATCTCCAAAAGGAAATACTCAAGCGGTTAGACTTCAAAAGTGAAAGTTACAACTCATGGGAATTTTCAAAAACCAATAAAAAGAATACTTAAATAATCAAACTAATTGAAGGAAATGAAATTTCAAAGGAAATCAACATAAATGAAGAGGAAACTGACCAAATGGAAAAAGAAGAGAAAAAAACACAAGCAAGAAGCGGAGAGCGCTTCAAGAAATACTGAAAGTTTATCAAACAAAAATCAAGAGGAAGCACAAGTTGCAATAAAGACAAAGAAGATAAGACCCAGGAAATCAAATGAAGAGCAGCCAAACGCTCATGAAGTTTGCTGAAAGAGCGCCTATGGCTGAGGGGCCACAGGGGAAACAATTAGTAAGTCTTTTTTATGTTTTACTTATATTTACTTTATTCATCACCAGGAATGGTAACAAGGTTGCAGAAAGGGCAACTTTTACCCCAAGTTGGTTCTACAGGGGTTACCAGTTGCTTGTAGCCCCTGTAAAACAAATAAAAAACCAAATAAATAAAAAATCAAATGAATATGAATAATTTTTCAAATATCAAAGCTAGAGCAAAGGAATATTTACCACCTGCGGGGTGCTCACTGTGGATTAGGAAAGCATAAAAAATAGGAGCAAATATCAACTTCAAAGAGATGAATGAAATTTGCGGGGATATCAAATTAAACTTTGATGAATATATCTATGAAAGCATTAAACAATTCCCATTTGCAAACATCAACAAATATGAAAAAAAACTTACAGTAGTTTTAAAAGCTATGGCAACAACCAAAAATACCTCAGATTTAAACAAAATCCAACTCTCAGGTTAAAACATACACTCTATTAACAGGGTTATTGGCGTTAATGGGAAAAATGAGTCAACACAGCAACAAAGGGCTCACATACAAAGCAAAACCATTCAAAATACAATTCAAAATACATTGATTCAAAAACAAAATGGTGTGAGTTGACTTTTGGTGTACATATGTTTACTATGTGAATTAGTGACAAAATACACCCAAGCAAGGTGTGTCAAAACGCAAACCAAAAACAAAACACAATAGCATCTCACTGTGTAAACAAAATCACTCACACAATGTGTGCAATGGATTGTAATCATGAATGATACCAAGGTATCTAAAATAAGACACAAGATCTGAAGCATAAATTTAAAAAAATTGTGTTGGGTGTTTGAATTTGGCAGTAAAATCTAGTAAATGGGTGGATTTTTTTGAGTATTCTAAAATGGGCGTTGTAAAACCAAAAATAACTAATTAGAAATAAAAAAATCTATAATTGTGATATTGGGTGGGAAAACTTTAATTAAGTATCCATATTCAGATAAAAGCAAAAATTAAAATTAGGGAGTAACTTAATTGAAATTTATTTAATATTTTATTAAATTTTAAAATGGAAGGAAAACAACAACAGAGTACCAATACACTGTTGTGCGCCGCGGTTGCGGTTGCCCCGCAGGTCAAATAATAGAGTTAGTGCAACCCAAGTGCCTACTCAAGGGGGAGACAGGAGAGGAGAGTTCCATAGTGACGCTGCACTGACACAGCCAGTTCAAGGAGCACAAGCTGCTAGGGTGCAGAGCATAAACCCTTGGGTCCCAAAGCTGACCCAGAAGCCAACCAAGGTCACCACTACAAAGAAAGTTAGAAACAAGGAGGTAGAACTTACTTTGTATGTGTTTGACGTTGTGTACCGGCAAGAGTTGGTCCCGTCAGCCATGCTTGAGAAGGTGAACCTATTTTGATACTAGCTACAAGCCCTACGTCAGTGATGGCAATCAGGAGGATGACAAGGAGCCCAAGTTCTATCAAACTGATGAGAGACAGCTGGTGTTAAAAAAGGTTGCAGCCTTCTATACCAGGTACCTATGCCCTGTGTTGTGCCCAATGCCAACAAGTCAATCCCCACTGCTAAAAAGCCCGCCCAGAAGCGCATCCCCAACATCAAACGCATCATCCTGCTTAAGCTAATGTGGGAATCAGGTGATTACAAGGCGGCCGCGGCCCTTGTTGGAGTGGATCCCAAGTACGCCAGCAAGACCTTCCAAAAATTCATCAATACTGGTTGTGTCCTTGCCGCAGAGAAATCCTTGCGTGTTTCTACCATGCTCACCAAAGAGCACAAATGGGCAATCTGCCAGTGGATCACCCAGGACTGCCATCTTGAACTGGCAAATATACAGGCCATGGTTAAATCTACTTTTGGGATTGAGGCCTCAATTTCCTTTTACTACCATCTGGTAAAGGGAATGTGATTTTCTTGGAAAAAGCTTGGGGTATCCCCCTACAACAGAAACAGCCCAGCCAACATTGACGTCCGGAAAAAATACGCAGAGGAGTACACTGCCCTCAAAGCCAAGGGGAAAGTCAAATTTTATTATATTGACAAATTGGCATTTGCCTTGTCAATGCGCAATGGGTATGGCTATGCCCCCAAAGGCTCCAATGACAGGATAGCTTGATGTGCTGCAGTCTGCGCCACAGCCTACTCAATGGTGGCTCTCCTTGGTCCAAAGAGGGTCAAGCTCTACCAAATGATATTGGGTTTTCATAACAGCAGGACTTTTCTATCATTTCTCTGATTGGTCCAGGAGCACCTGAGGCACACGAGCCCTGACTTCACCAATGTCATTGTGTTGGACAACGTTGGTCTCCACAAAGTGGCTGATATTCTCAAGGAATTCCCAATGATTGACACCAGCATTGCTGTGGGCCCCCAGCAATTGGCCACAGCAAATTTACGCCTTCTCTTCCTCCCAGCCTATTTGCCCTTCTTAAATCCCATCAAGGAAGACTTTGGGTGGCTCAAGCAAGTTGTCAAGCAAGGAACCCCAACTGGGACCGAGGACCTCTTTAATTTGCTGCAGGCCAGGATCCACACCCTCCCAGCTGAGACTGTGGCCAAATTCTATGGCCACGCTGATTTGTTCATCCCAGCATGCCTAGCCAAACAGCCAATCAATTAAAGGCTTAGTGTGTCCAATTTTTTTATATTCTCTTATTTACTATTCAAGATTTATTAATTATCATTTTATATTTAGATGTTTCCACGCCCACAATCACATTCAGAAGATCCATCAATAGATGTAAGTAATTTATTTATTTTATTATATATTATTTTATTATTCCATCTGAGGTAGTCCCAAATGCTCAATACTGGATTACACAAAAATATTTAAATCACTCTGGTCAAATAAATATAAAAATTAAATTAAAAAAAATTAAATGTAAAATGTACAAGTTAGAATTTATTTTATTAACATATAATTTTATGCTTTTATGAAAACTGTTTCTGCAATATATTTTGCAAAACTGGTTTGCTGAAATAAAAATTATAAAAATTTATTATAATTAGAATACTATAAATTGTAATAAAATTTATTGGAATCATATTTTTATTGTGTGCGCCTGTAGTGGGTTCTTTGGTATGTACCCACCCCACAATGGAGGTGGCGCACAACCTCCACTGCCACACCGTGAACAGTGGATGCACCCTTATTGAAATACTCCCTCCTGCTGGTGAAAGGCAGTAGGGTCAGGTGAGAGTGAAGCAGCAGCTTTTCAGGCGGGGCTACAAACCTGTATATCCCAGCCAGGACCAGGGCGTCTTGGATTACATGGTCCACTAAGCTGTATCCAGGGGGGACCTTCTTCCTGTTGGGTGCAAGCCGGGCCTTGTTGATTCCCAGAAGGACCCTGTCCAGGTCCTCTACAGACGCGCCCATCCCAAAGTAGGATAGAAACCCCAGGTAAACAACCAGATAAAGCCTTTTCCCTGCAAAGGCTTCTGTGAACTCATACAGTTTATTATAGACCACACTGATCTTCTTGTTGTGCCTGGTCTTTGCAAAGATCAGCTCCATGGCTGCAGGGAGCCCCATCTTGTTGGCACTCCAGGACAACCCAAAGTTGGCAAGGAGGTTTTTGTCTTCTTGATGGCTGTTGCGTCTGCAACAGCCAATTTGCCAACCGCGCACCAAAAGTTCTCCAATAGGTAAGAAACTGTGTGCTCCAAGGGGTAGCAGAAGCAAGCAGCCGCATGGGCCCAGCCCATCTCCGGTACATTTTTGAATGGGAGCATTGCCAGGACGTCCCAAACAAGCTCAATGGAGTTTAAACAGTAAACTCTACTGAGGGATACTGGGTCCAGGCGGACCAGTTGGGCATCCTTGTAGGCAGTAACTGCCCACTCAGATGCCCCCTTGGCATGCGTAAGTTCTGCCAAAGCCTCCTGCAACATTGGAAAGGACCTGTGGATACAGTCCTCCAGCTCCTGCACAACAGGGGGGGTCAGATACAATTGCTTTGCCACATGAGTGGCATGATTTGTATAAAAGGTGGCCAGGACAAAGGGGACCAGGACTTGGCGGAGTTTTCTGTCTACATTTTCTAAGAAAAAAGGTAAGTTTTTTAAAAATTTATTAATTTTGTTTTTTAGGCTACCTTCTTGTGTTTCTTCCTTTCCCGCAGCCTCAGCCAGCTTGACCATTCTTGGTGCAATCAATTGCTCAGGCAGTTCAGTATCATCTTCCCTGGCACTCTTGGCAGGTTTGAGATGTTCATACATCTCCCGGTCATCAACTCAGACAGACGGCGCAGAAAGATTGTATGCCTTAAATTGCAGGCCCTCAACCACAGTTTTTTGAATATTTAGTAAGCGCTTGATTGTCTTCTCTGGGGTGTCTGGTATTTTAGTCATAAGGCCTTTGCAGACACCTTGTCTATTTTGTCCCCTTCAAGGCCG
Source organism: Entomophthora muscae (assembly GCA_014839935.2). Classification (NCBI taxonomy): domain Eukaryota; kingdom Fungi; phylum Entomophthoromycota; class Entomophthoromycetes; order Entomophthorales; family Entomophthoraceae; genus Entomophthora; species Entomophthora muscae. Next base: position 150,232 of record QTSX02000102.1, read on the forward strand.
GCAGACTTCACTTTGGCTTTGACCTTGCGGTCAATGTCCTTTATTTTGGCAATTGCCAAGTTGAGATCCTTCAGAAGCTTCTCCAGTTCTCTCATTGATTTTTTACTAACCTTTCAATATGTTTTTATAGCTTTTGCTTCAATAAATTCTGTATTATTTTGATACTGTTGCCTCTTTGTTTATTCTTTTTTTTCCATCTACTACATTATCACATCTTTTTACCCATTTTTTATATGTTTTACGCTCATCTCAGTATGTGTTGTTTGCTTTGTGTTGGCATTGTTAACTTGATTACCATATTATTTTTGGGGCTTGACATAGCCCCTTGTGAAAATATTAACAACAATTTGGTGATCAGCTAAATTTGAATTAGAAAATTATAGTATTAACTTTTTTAGATAAAGTTCTTACTGATCTGAATTCAAAACCTTAATGATAAACTTTAAGCCAATTAGGAGCCAAGTGATAAAGTGATTGTTGTGACATAAAGGGTCATTCAATAATTCTTTGATGTATGTGCGCTAATTAATATGATTGGCTGGATGTTTTGCCATTGTACGCCATTGCCACTATGGCAAGTTGTTGGTGGACTAGTGCTAACCCAGCAGCTGATTGGGCACTAGTCCATCAACAACTTGCCACAGCGGCAATGGTGTACAATGGCAAAACATCTAGCCAATCATATTAATTAGCGCACATGCATCAAAGAATTATTGAATAACCGTTATGTCACAACAATCACTTTATCACCTGGCTCCTGATTGGCTTAAAGTTTATCATTAAGGTTTTGAATTTTGATCAGTAACAACTCTATCTAAAAACAAATAATAATATAATTTTCTAATTCAAATTTACCTGATCACCAAATTGTTGTTAATTTTTTCACAAGGGGCTATGTTTAAGTGCTAAAAATAACTGTGCTCTGGATCTAGATACACAACATAGTAAATATATGATTTTATATAAATAAGCTGAACATAAAGAATAAAACTAACTATAAACAAAGAGAACATGAACAATTGAAATTCAAAAAAAGATAATATAAATAGAAAATGTTTGGTGATAGGGGTTTATTGGGGCAGGGGAGAGTGATGCCTAGGAGGCAGAATAACGCGGGAAGGAAGACATAGAGGCAGTGCTGGCCTGGAGGGTCTGGGATTGGGTGGGTTGGGCTTGCGGGTTAGGGGTGTTGGTGGCAGGGGTGGAGGCAGGAGGATTTTGCGTGATGGCTGCCATATAATGCTTGTTGTATTCCTCACTGGTCATTGGCTAAATGGTCTGGTAAGTGGCAGTGGCCCAAGGTGGAAGGTGCTTATCCTTACGTGATTGGTTGCCCATGTTCACATGGAAAATCATTTGCGCAAACAAGTCAGCCACCATCTGGCAGCCAAAGAGAAAATTGTGGTCAAGGACCCCAAGATAGAGGTTGTTGGAAGCCTGAGGACGGCGCTCCTGTAATGTGGATCCCATGTTGAAGAAGACAACATCAGCCAGATGGACGTCTGCATGGCCAGCAGGGTAAACTGAGGCCTGGTGCCTGCGTCCCTGGATGGCCTCAAGGGCAGTGGAGCTACCCTCCATCTGGTGGCTCAAGAAAACCCGGTACTTGGAATTTGAGCCATCCCAGGAGTTGAGTAATTCACCAAGGATGTGGCTGTATAAGTAGCCATCAATGAAATCTGGGTTTATCCAATAGTAGACAAAACACTTGGCTGAAACAGCCAGAAATGCACCAATGAATGTCCCCTTCTTGACCTTCTTTCTTCTATTCTTGGTGACGGCTTTTCCTTGCTTGCCAAAATCATCAAAAGCTATTGATAGCTTGTAATAGGAGATAGACATGACATCATCAGTTAGACTAGTCATGCATTGGACCAGGGTTGATTTGATAGCAGTGTCATACAGGGAATCCTCAGCGCCATCCCATTGGTTGCTGGCAAAATTGGTAAGAACCTGTATGAAAGCCACCTTCCTATACATCCAGAGCTGCACTGTGCGCTTGGAGACCCATATGTTATGGTGCACAAGCTGCTTCCGGACCTGGGTCAAGGGAAGCTTGGGATCCCGCTGGAGGAGGTCAAGCATGATTGGGTATGCCTCAGATATTTGTGACTTGGGGGCCTTCTTGGGCTTCTTGGCGGTCCTGATCAGATTCCCCCTGTTCATCAGGTTGTTGAATTCCCGCATGACAGTAGCTCAGGTAAATTGCAACTGGGCAGCAATATGTTCCCAGGACAGACCCTGTAGATTCAGTGCCACAATTTCCTGAAGAATTTGGGCAGTGATGATTTGTTGCTTGGGGAGCTGGGCTGGGGAAGCTGAAGCCTGATTGGCTGTAGGGGGGCAGGTTGGCTGGTGGCAGGAAGTTGTTCTGAATCAAGGTTGCCATCCTGATTGGTTGGTTGGTGGACAGGTTGTGTGGGGGTGGGTACAAGAGCAGGGGCAGAGCTAGACACTAAGTGACTCTCAAACAAGTCAAAGCCATAGAGGTTGGTGGTCAGTAACAGATCAGCTTCCTTATTACCTGCCTCAAAGGCTTGGGTGTAAACAGGTGCCTCCACGTTCTGAGCCTCACCTCCATTGAAGCTGGCTTTGCTGCTGCTGGCTTGGCTGTTGGCGCTGTCAAAGATATTGCTTGTAAAAACCATTGTAAAAAACCTAGGATAAAATCACTAAAAGTAGAAATTTTAAAATTTAATGATTTATTTTTATTGTAATCTTGAGTCCATATTTGGAAGGTTCTCAAAAACTTTTCATACAAATCTGGAGCCATGGAAATGGATAAAATGCCTCTGTTCCTAAATTAGCTAGCTGTTGATTGGCTGTTAAACTGTTATATTTCTATTTTAGGCTGCTCACACTACACATCTTGTGTGAGTTCATTTTGTTTTGTGCTTGTGTAATCTTGCTTCTAGATTGCTCAAGTTTTTTTGTTTTAGTTCTTCTGTTGGTGCCTCATATGAACCCTGATTGGATTATAATATACTCTGGAACAGCATCCATCCATTTCACTTGTTGCGTCAGTTCATTTTGTTTGTGGTTTGAACTACACCGCTTGATGTTTGATATAATTTTGTATAATAGGCTAGTGAAATTTTGTGTTTTGTTTGACAGTCCATTTATTAACTGATATTTTATAAACTAATTGAATCCTGAATCTTGTGTGACTTGGATTTTGTTTAAATCTGAAATCATTTTGTTTAAATCTGAGGTATTTTTGGTTGTTGCTATAGCTTTTAAAACTACTGTAATAAAAACCGGCTTTCAAATAGGAAATGAATATACAAAAACTAGAATTTTTAATGAATTATTCAAAGCATTATCAAATAAAGTTGGGGATGCAGTCCTTGTGAATAAATTTAAGCCTTTATTTATTTTGTTTGCAGAGGCATGGGGGGGCAGATACAAGTCAGGCGCCCTCTGGAACCAACTTCAAATTCAGCAATACGTCCTATAAAAACAGATTAGCTCAAGCATATAAAAAATTATGCATGTTCTCCAAAAAATATACTTTGCAAAGAATTCACGTTTCCGTATACCTAGGAATACTGTTGCACTGCATATTAAAAACAAATGTCAAAAAGTTGGAAGATGTACCTATAAAAATTGATATATGCCAATTAGCACTAGAACGCCATAAGACACTGCAGGGGTATAGGACAGTTGAGCACGTCCTGTATGACTCCTTTACAATGACATTGTTTTATGGGTACTAAGTGCCTTCCAAAAAGAATCTACTAATTGATTTGCTCACCTGCCTCCCTTTTATCAAGTGTTCAATAACCACCGGGGTACAGAGCGCCACCCCTCTAACAATTGCATCCAGGGTTGTCCACCACGTACAGAAGAGTATGTGGATCCAGTTAGACATTTTAGCCAAAAATTTGATTTCAGGGTATAATTCCCCAAATAATTGCATTTCATTTGCAAGTTGCATACCCCTAATAAATTTTATTCCCTTGCAAATTAACTTTTTTTATTCTTTTTAAATATTCAAACTTAAATATTGACAATTTAATATTAAAATTTAAATATTAAAGAATTAATATTAATAATGATATTTTAATATTTAAATTTTAATAATGATTTTTTAATATTTAATATTTAATATTTAAATAAAATAGTGTCAAAACAGCAGGCTTGACCCACCAGCAAGGTTCCAAGTAAGCAGGTTTGTGACCCGCAATCTGATTACCCGGCCACTCAAAGCCAGACTATGAAGTCAACTCAAATTGCCAAATCCAACAACATGAACAAATGCTGATCCCCTACAGTGGATACCTTGTTTTGGCGCTTGACTCATTACCAGGATCAAGCCACCCCCTTTCACTATTCAACTGTGTGATTAACGCTATCATGTTCCTGTTACCCATGATTCACACCATCTATATAATCATTATCTCTCAATAAAAAATGTTATCTAGTTTCTAAATATTTTTCCCTTATAACTCTGCTAAAACAGCACAGTTACAACATTGGTAGCACAGGTAGGTTCTCCATCCTACCACATCTTGTAAAATTCTGCCTGTTGCCTGTACTTGCCGCGGCCAACAAATCCTTGACAGAATCATGTCTGGCCTCCTGCTGGACTGGACTCTGTACATCCCTGGTACTGAGATACCTGATGGTTTTGTCCTGTACCAGAACACAGTGATCCCGCTACCCGCCTTCAACGCCATGTCTGCACAAGGGCTCTTCCAGACGGCTGCCACCATCCTGTGACCAACTGATGAAAACACCATGCCTGCCTACGTAGCTCAAAGACTCCAAAGTGCTGCCTTGGAACCTTTTGCTGAGATCAACAACAATGCTGCCGCATGGATCCAGTCTGCTCAGAGCAAGCTGGCCCAGATGGAATGCCTGCAGCAATTTTGGATTACAGAAATCTCCATCCAACTTACCCACAACGCTGGCACCTGGTGCAACAAGTGGCACAAAGAACATACCAAGAAGAACTTGGATACCTTCAAACAAGACTTCTTGGCAAGATTTGTTATTATAACACAGCGCTCATTATCATATGTCAAGTAAAGAAATTAACCCAGACAGGCACTGTGAAGGAACTCACCTGCGCCTACAAGGAACTCCAACTACGCGCACCCTCTGACATGGCCTTTGACACCCCAGCCACACACCTCATGTACTATGACACCCTCAAGTTGCATGTAGTGAGGCACGTAAACCTGGACCAGATGACCAACTTACAGAGCCTGTATTGCAAGGCAGAGAAAGCAGAACAAACATCCAACACTCTTCATAAGGCACAAACTGGAAAACAAGAGAGACTCAAGTACTCTCACACAGGCGGGTGATCCACTTGACCACCCCCTGGAAACAACAGGAACAACAATAATCATAAACCTGCAGGTTCAAATGGACATGAAAGTGGAAACAATGATCAGTCAAATTGTACCCATTTATGTATCACTGCCACACAAGGCAATCAAGACAAGGGAAAAGCCCAGGGAGAGCATTAAGCAAGCCAAGCTCTCCCTGCACAACTCCTGACTTGCCCAATGATGAGTACCAACCCAAGGATGTGGGCCAATGTTCAATGATCCAAGTACCCTCAGAAGACCTGGTACTGTACACCATTGCCAGACATCCCAATAAACTGATGTCCTATTCTTTCTTTTTTTGCAGTTACACAGGCTCGGCACTCCTGGACTCACGTGCGGATTGAACCCTAGTCAACAGTAGCTTTGTGGACAAGTTCAAGCTAGTCACTAATCCTTTGCAGATTAAAAATGTGGTCTTGGCTGATGAACACCACATTGCCATGACAAGGGAAACTGCCCCCTTCTCTGTCATGCTTGAGAATCTACACTCCACCATCCAAGGTCCTGTCATTAACTTTCCAAAGTTTGACATTGTAGTGGGTTTGGATTGGTTGCATAAAAACAATCCTCACGTAGACTGGGCAACCTTGCTGTTGACCATCAAGCGTAAAGGTGTCAACCACCAGATCTACCTTGACTCAGTGGATCAACTCCTACGCAACCACATCTTGGTGCGCATTACAGAGACCCTGGACAAAAAGGAAACCCTGAAGTCAATTGACTGTGACTCCTGCCAGTATAAGATCATACACTTTAAAGATCACCAGGATATCTCCACACCTCAGGATTATGAAATTGTGGCCCGCCATCTAAAAATCTTCAAGAAAGCTCTACTTGGGTTACCCCCAGAAAAACACATCCAGCATTCCATTCAACTCAAAGGAGCTGTACCCAAAGCACAACCTATCTACTGGCTGACCCCAAACAAAGACAACACCCTACACGCTTACCTCAAGGAAGCATTGGAGAAAGGACTTATCCGCCCTTCACAATATCCCTTTGGGGCCAATGTATTCTTTGTGGCCAAGGAGGATGGTACCCTGCATCTAGTCACAGACTACCAAGCCCTAAACAAAGTTACCATCAAGAATTTTTACCCACTACCACTTATTGACAACCTCTTTGACGCCTTGGGTGGAGCCACAGTCTTCTCCAAGACTGACCTAACTGCAGGCTACAATAAGATTTGTATTAAGGAGGAAGACATTCCCAAAACAGCCTTCCACACTAAATACAGCTCATACAAATATGTGGTTCTCAACTTTGGCATGACAAACGCCCTGTTCACCTTTGTGACCTTCATGAACAAAGTATTTGTGCCACACATATGCAAGCATGCCCTAGTCTACCTGGACAACATCATTGTCTACAGCCCCTTGGAAGAACAGAACCACAAGGACCTAGAGGCAGTCTTTGCAACCCTGGCACAACACAAACTGTTGGCCAAGCCCTCCAAGTGCCAGTTTTTCTGCAAGCAATTATCCTTCCTGGTACACATAGTCTCAAAGGACAGCATCAAACCCAACAGTTAAAACATACAGGCCATCTGCAAGATGCCACCACCCAAGGATAAGTTGGAACTCTGTACCTTCCTGGGGATGGTGGCATATATACACTGCTTCAAATCTGACTGTGGCGTCTTGACTGCCCCCTTATCCACCATAGCTGGCGGCAAACAAGTTTGTGTGGACCCCCAATGTGACCTCTGTTTTAGACATCTCAAAGAGAAACTCACGGCAGCTCCCATCCTGTAATACCCCAAACGTGACAGGGAATACCAAATGGAAACCAAAACCTCAGACACATCCATTGGGGGAGTACTACAAATCAAAAATAATAATGGTGACTTCCTTCCTGTAGCCTATGAATCACAAAAGTTGACAGATGGCAAGTGTTGATACCCTATCCACGACAAAGAACTGCTGGCCATTGTACTCTGCCTAGTCAAATGGTGTTGTTATCTGGAACAACAGGAAGAATTCACAGCATTGACCAACCACAAGTTACTCATATACTTCAAAACCCAAGCAAATCTATACGCCGTCAAGCCTGCTGGATGGAACTCTTGGAAAGGTTCAATATTCTCATACAATACAAACCTGGTCCAGAGCTTACCATGGTGGACGCCCTCTTGCGCCTGTATGTCTGTGCCACAAGAGGAGAAAATGGGCTCAATCCATATTGGCCCCTCTTGGTACTACAGACAAAAGACAAAGGCTTCCCTCCTGGCACAACCAACATAACAAAGGAAACAGTCATCAAAAATGAACACCTATTTGCTGCCATGTATGAGACCTTGCACAGAAAAATTTCTGGAAAGACAACCATCCCTTACATCCCCACACACCAGCAAGTGGACACCATTCTACAATATCATAGAGACATAGGAAACACCAAGAGCTGCAACCTATACAAGTTCCTTAAGCACAAAGCATGGTGACCAACCCTGTACTGAGATGTTCAGGAAGTCTTGGACCAATGTGAAGTATGTGAGAAATTTGCAAAAAGCAAACACCCACCTAAATCAGTACTATTCATTTGCATGCAACTACCATTCAAGGTATGGGCCCTAGACATTGTTGGCCCCATGCCAGGGAAACACAATGATAAGAAATACATCATCACTGCTATAGACTTTGCCACACAATGGTCAGTAGCCCAAGCAGTAACGGCACACACTGGCAATGACGAGTGGTGATTCATAGGAAGAGAAATATTCAGCAAGTTTGGAAAGCCAGAACTCCTGATAACTGACAGAGGGAAAGAATTAACCTCTGAAGACATCAATGTATATTTTGCTAAAAATGGGGTCAAGCACCGTGACAACACCATACCACCCACAGGCCAATGGATGTGTAGAGCGGCTAAATGACAGCCTTGTGCAAGCCTTGGCCAAGCTCACCGCCGGGAGACTGAAAACTGGTATAAGCAGCTATCAACTGCACTACTTGTGTGCCAAACCCAGGTGAACAGATCCACCAGTAAAAGACCTTTTGAGTTGATATACAGCACACAGCCCAATTCCATCCAAGCATTGACAGGACCCAAGCTGGAAATTCCAAGAAAATTCCCCCCTTGCTCAGACCCTCAAGTTATAGAGGCCAACATTAAGCAAACAGAAAAGGAAAACAAGCGTCTGCAAAAACTTTTGTCCCCATCCAAGATAGACATGAAGTTGATGACAAAGTTTGGGTCATGAACGTTGATAAAAGCAAACTACAACCCAAAAAGGTAGGCCCAATGATCATCCTAAAGGTAAGAAAAATAACACTTACCTTGTACAAGGACTTGGGAAGTGCAAACAGGACAAAATCCTCCACCATGATTGCCTGAGACCCTGCAAAGCAAGACAAAAACAACGCAAAACTGCCCTGCCTGCCACAGAACAACAGCTAGTTCAGTATGGCGCCCAGGCTCCTGATAACCTCCCTGACAACCTACCCCAGAGGAGGCCAACCTTCAGTTGGGAGGGGTGTCAAAACAGCAGGCTCAACCCGCCAGCAAGGTTCTAAGTAAGCGGGTTTGTGACCTGCAATTGGATTACCCAGCCACTTAAAGCCAGACTATGAAGTCAACTCAAATTGCCAAATCCAACAACATGAACAAATGCTGATCCCCTACAGTGGATACCTTGTTTTGGAGCTTGACTCATTACCAGGATCAAGCCATCCCCCTTGATCATCCAACTGTGTGATCAACACTATCATGTTCCTGTTACCCATGATTCACACCAACTATATAATCATTATCTCTTGATAAAAAATGTTATCTAGTTTCTAAATATATTTCCCTTATAACTCTGCTAAAACAGCACAGTTACAACAATAGTAATATATCTAAATATATTATAAGACTTTATTTATACTTGCAAACACGTCAAAAATAAAAAAGAATTAAAAATGTTTTTATTTGCTGGCTTGTCAAGTAAGGGTTCCTTTATTATATAGTTAAACATCAAGAACTGAATTTATCCACAACAGACCGCCTGCTCCACTTATGTTCTAAACAAGTGATTGTTTAGAACTCAACGCTTTCCCTTGCAATACAATTTGATAAATATATTTGATATGCTTGACCTGCGTTATAAGTACTAATTAGTAAGAGATACATGAAAATCATTGGTTTTTGTGTTGTGTGGCTATAGTGGCACTGAAATAATAAGGATCAGATGATGACTTGCGAGGTCTAATTTGTGGCTTAAAAAAGCCAAAGTACCAACAAGGATTCACAATTGTTTAAATAAAATCAATTCATTTCTATCTTTTTTATTTTTTTATTTGTTAACTCTACAGTTAATACACTATTTAGTGGATTATAATAAAAAATACATATCTCTAAATCTAGAATAATAATTTTAATTATATTTTTTACTAATTCTTATATATCTATAATACAACCTAATGTCAAGCCATTATAATATAAATAATAATTTTTGCATCCTAATAAAAACAAAATAAATAAAGCTAAAAACAAATAAAACTTGGAGCGCCCATTTATCTGATTGGCTCGGAGGCAAGGGATTTGGGGAGGAAGGATTCTGAGTGCTCAAAAAGCTGCCACCACATTGGGTGGCATTGCAAATTGACTGATCTCAAGAATGTTGAAGAGATCCTTGGTGTCCTGGGGAAGGCCTTTCTTCACCTTATTTTTGATCCATCCAAAGACCTCCTCAATTGGGTTAAGGAATGGAGAATATTGTCATGAATGAAATTTCAATACTTGTATTGAAAACCTGGGAATTGAAACCTGGGCCTCAGGGAAAGCCTTATGTTGACCAGAGTAGACAGGAAACTGCCCAACTGCCAGTTGGGTCAAACTCTGGACCACCAGAGATAGATGACCCCAAACAGGAGGAACAGAAACCTGCCAACCTGCTAAGCATCAATACTAGGGGTTCAAAATCAACATTGGAGACCCTTGAATTGAACCCTGACCCTCCAAAGACTACTTGAGTTGCACAAAGTGGATGGGAGCCCACCAACTTGTTAAATTGCAAACCCAAGTTGACAAGTTACTCCAAGACCTGCCAGTCTCCCAAGGACAATTCCCTAAATGGTCACCAGATTGCTGCCAACCTTGCACCACCAAAGATCCAGACCTATGCAGAGGTTGTAGCTTGCCTTAAGGAGGATAAAACAAAACCTACTGCTAACTCTTCCAATGACTGCCAGTAGCTTCCAGTCTTCTGTCCAGAATGAGTAGTACAATTGAACTACTCAGGTGACGTGGTGAACAGTAGCAGAGGAACAAAGCATTGCCACTTCTGTTCACCAGATCAGGCACTACCTGGATCTGCTGCCCTCAAGACTCTAAGCCAAGATCTATGCCCTGCCAGTGCCTTGTCTGCAAACCTGAGACCTGCAAAAATTGAAGAAGCAAAATCCCTTGGTATAAAAATCCCGGCGGTATGGTGATTACCATATTGTCATTTTTGATAATAAAGTTTTATGAACCTCTGGTTTGAACAAATCCTATCTTATTTAATCTTAGTGATATTCCATCTTAACTCTGGTCAATTAGACCATCAGGCAATCACCCCCTCTGGAGACCAACCTGCCAACCCTCCCCAGGCACTATAATGTCCCCCAGGAGCCCCCTTTGGACCTGTGCATTTTACCAAATACCCACCCAACCCCGCCTACGCAGAGTACAACTTGGAGATTACCCTCATTGCTGATCCCTTGGCAAGTACTAGAGAAACTGAATACATAGGAGGTGAAGGAAAGAGAATTGAGGTGCCGCCCTTATTGTTCAAAGACAAGTACAATTATCTGCCTGCCTACTTTGTTCCCATGACTCCGCCCTTAACTCTGCAACCCGACTGCCCAATGGAGACCCCCACCACAGCTGAGACTACGTCCACCCAACTGTTTGGAGTACTCTACATTACTTTGATGGGAATGCTAGACACTATGGTGCCCAATTCAGCGCCCTGGTCTTTATTTGGGCGATCTGTATCCTATATTATCAAGTTAGCACCCATCCTATGGTGGACATTACCCTCTGGCCCGGCTGCATTATGTCCCAAGCCAACCAATGCATCTACCTATGCCTGGCTTCCTGAAAAATATGACAATTTTTTACAAACATGATAACCTGGTCCCCAAGATGTTGTTAACACTTGGGGCAACTTGTATGCTTTTTTTGTGATAATTGCTTATTACACCCATAAGTCAATTACCTCCCTGATATTCTCATGGATGAAGAACTGACCCGCCCAAGAATTGAAAGACCCCGCACTTGGGGCAGAACCCCAGAACAAGGCCATGTCACAAGTACAATATGTGATAGTGAACCAGACCACAACCAAGGTGGACATGCCCCAGATGGGCAAACTCACCTTAGAAGAAGCTCGCCAAGCCATGCCTGTCCTCCATCTCCACTTCCGAGCCAACACCAATGTATACCCCAGTGACACTGAGAAAGTCCTGGGGGTGGCCGCCATGCTGTCAGGAGACGCACTAAATTGGTTTGGAAAGGCCACCACTGAAGATGTCAAATTTTGCCTTGATTACTCCCAATTTGAAAGTGAATTGATAGCCACTGGAGACAACCAAGACATCAGATACTATGCGCTGAACTCTCTGTTGGAGATCTGATAAGGGAACCAGCCCATCCAAGCCTATGTGGATGAGTTCCTTAAACTGAAGACTTGCACCCAACTCAAGGATGAATTAGCCGTCATTATCTTCAAAAAAGGAGTTAATTTAGCCATGAAAGACCTGTTGAAACACCATCTGCCCACACTGAGCCTGGAGGAACTACTGCCCCTATGCAAAGTACTGAGCTTAAACCAGGAAGGTTTGAACCCGTACCCTATCTTTGTTGGCAGATCTGCAACACCAAATCAACCAGGGATGTCCCCCAAAGAACTACAACATCACTATTAAGATGGGGTGTGTTTCTACTGCCATGAGGAAGGGCATCTCACCAGAGCTTACCCCCAAAAAAATACCTCTCCTGTATCCTTGGCACAAATATACACCTCTATGCAATCTTATAAATTCATCCAAGTGACCATGGAACTATTGGGAATCAAGTGCCAGATTGAAGCCTTCATTGATACAGGAGCTGACAAAAGCTTCCTTGACGCCATACTGGCCAAGGAACTAGGCCTGATAGACTCAGAACACAGCCTACAAGTAATCATGGGAAACAGTTATCTGGACACAGGATACAGATGCAAACAAGAACTTCCCTTGACAATTGGACAGAACGTGTACCTGACCTCCTTGATCCTCTTGCCAGGTTTACCCCACCCCCTAATAATGGGTGGCTCCTGGTTTAAAAAACACAGCCTGATCCTGAACTATTGTGAAAAGACTGCTACATTGGGACAACCTGAATCTGTGACACTGTTCCCTTCTGTATGAGCCCCAGCAGAACGCCGCTGTGGTGATCCACATGTGTGCTATTTTGCAGGCAAGGGTTGATTTGGCTTCAAATAAAGACAATATGATGAAGAGTGACAAATGTGTGGTTAGCTGGTAACGCTGTAAGCTAGTAGGTAACATAGGGCTACTAGGGGTAAGTAGGGTGAGCCTAGTAGGGAACATAGTCTACTAGGGTAAGTAAGGCCTGGCTGATAGGTAACATAGGACTACCAGAGGCAGATGTTGCCTCCACCCAGCAGATGGAGCTGGCTGTTTTGGGCTACAGTGCTTCACCTTGCAGGAAACTGTGGCTACGGAAGGGTGAAGACTGAAATGGCAAGCAGGGAACTTTGTCTGTCTGGGGGGAGTAGTTTTTGGACTCCTGGCAGATAACGCGGGCTGCCAGGGAGGGGAAGAGCTTTGAAGGCTCTATGTACCCTAATACGCTTACAGGAGGTCTGTGAGCAAGCACCCTACCTAACGGACTGGTAGGGTGTCCTTGTTTATGCCCCTATGAGAGCTTTGGGGGAACCCAAAGTGAGCATTGGAGGGCATAGCTTTTCTCAGAGTTGTCACCAAGGCGGTTTTCTTGGGGAAGCAAGCTGCAGAACTTGATGTGATCAGGCCTCTGGGAAGCGGAGCTGATTACTTTGCAACTGAAAGCCCAGACTTAATCACCTGGGTGAGTAAAGACAACCCATAGACATTGATCTATGGTTGAATGGCCTAAGTGGATTGCCACTTGCAAGGGCCCAGTCAAACACCAGTTCAATGTAAACTCATGCCTGGGTCTACAAGTTCTGGTAATGGGGACTGAGATAAAGAACCAAGGTGGTTCACAGAGCTAACAGAGAAGACTAGCAGGAGGGACTGTTTGTTCACAGTGAAGGCTAGCTGATGGACTGTTAATTCATATTGGATTGTAGGAACCAATATGGCTCAGTGTGTAGAAGGAACAAAGGAGGTTCCTAGTGAGGATTTGTTGAGGAACTAGTTGAGGAGAAGTAGAAGAACAAGATGATGATGCAGGACTAGCTAATTGCCAAAGGACCAGAAGTTTGTGGTGAAGGACTGAAGAGCTGAGAGGATGAACTAGCCAGACTGGATGCAGAGGCTGGAGGAGCTGATTTTGGTGTCTTTTGAGAGGAAAATAGATAAAAAGAAGCAGTTAAATAATAATTAAATACTTCCTGATTATGATTAAAAAAGGGTTTAATATCATTTAATTAAAAAAAAGGAGAAAAAATAAGATATAGTTTGTTAGAACTATATGTTATTTTAGAAAGAAGAATTGAAGAGGAAATGATCCAGAAAGAAGCTGGAAAAAGAACGGAGAAACTGTAAGGGCAAAAGGGCAAATTTTGCCAAGAACAAAAAGGAGAGGCAAAAGGATAAGCAGCAAGCAGGTCAAAGTTGCAAAACGTTGAAAGAAACACAGAGAAACACGGAGAAACGTTGAAAAATTGAAGGATCAAAATTTGCCTAAGTAAAACATATGATGAAGCGCTTGAGATTTGCCAGGAAACGTGACAGGAATTACGGCAAAACCGTTCAAAACGCAGAGCAGTTGTTTACCTGGAGCAAGACAGCCTCGGGTTTGAACCAGGGTCAAGGATGGGTCATCCAGGGAAACCTTTTTTGGTGAAACTGTTGAAGCAAGGCATGTGATTGGCTGCAAGACAGAGTCTATTTGATCAGTGTTTTAAGGGCTTTAACTTAAGAGTTAAAGCCTAAAAAATGAGGAGCAGAAGCAGAAAATTCAGGGCTTTCATTGACTGAAGTAGGTTTAAAGGTTTAATATATTATAGAAAGAGAAAAACAGGATAGTTTAAGCTTTGAAGAACCAGAGTTCTAAGAGAGGTTTTTGGTCTAAAACAAGGGGCTATAAAAGGGGGAGCTATCTGAGACTCTTCAGGGACTGGATCAAGTGGATTACAAAGGCCACAAAAGCTACAGAAGGAGCCAAAGACCAAGAATAAGAAGCCAGAGCTGGAACAGACTGCAGGAGCCCAAGATCAGAGCACAAGAGCCCAAGATCAAGGTGCAGGAGCCCGGGACCAAAGCGCAAGAGTCCAAGACCAAGGTGCAGGAGCCCAAGACCAAAGAGCAGGAGCCCAAGACCAAGTACAAGGAGTCCAAGAGACTGTTAAAGGACTCCAAGTATTGGTACAAACCCCTCATTATTCCCTATCCCAAGGCCATATATCAGAAGGTTTCTAAGGGGATCTTTCTTCTAACTGTGAATAAAGCGCCTATTACAACCTCTACCCAAATTTCCTGTGTTAAGAAAGGATATAAGTTCTATGAGTCAGTTACCCCATATTTTCTATCCTAGCCCAGGGTACAAGGAATCCTATTACCTAGGGTGCAGGAAGTTTGCCTCTAGTAAGTCTGCCCAGGAGGAGTGGGAAAAGGTGACTAGGCATCTTGAAATGACGGATAGAGGAAGAGAGTTTATTAGGGGAGAGTTTGCTAGACTATTACAGGATTGGTATTGACCTACAGAAGGGCTGGCGCCTGCTGAAGTACAAGTGTATGGTGGAGACGCTTGCCTAGTAATTGGGAAGGTATTAGAGGAGTTTGCTCTTATGCAGGCCAAGTATAAGCTCCTAACCAACCATTCACCACTGTTGGAGAATGACAACTCCTCTAAGCCAGTCCCTGGCTATGACCCAGGACACACTTTGGGGACTGGTGACAAGGAGCCCCACAGCCGCCCAACAAACTCTTAACCATAAAGATAGAGCCTAGCATTGGGAACACCTACCCTCCTACAGAAATGGGACTATGTGTTTAGCAAAGAAGCAGCCAAAAAACTACCCAGCCATGCAATCTACAACCACACAATAGACCTGTTACCAGGAACCCAACCACACCACAGCCCTATCTACAGGTGTAATCACCACAAACAGGTAGTCTTGAAGACTTACCTAGAGAACATGACCAAAAAGGGTTTTATCTGAGTGTCAAAGGCCCCTTGCTTGTCTCCCATGCTGTTTGTAGGAAAAAAGATGGCAGAAGGCGCCCATGTGTAAACTATCAGAAACTGAACAATATTACAGTAAAGAACTTCTATCCCATCCCCAACGCTGATGACCTCTGCAACGTACTGACTGGAGCCCGGGTGTATTCAAAGATTGACCTAAGAGACGCCTTCAACCAGATCCAAATCAAAGACGGAGACAAATATAAGACGGCCTTCAAAACCAGATATGGGTTGTATGAATACCTAGTAATGCCATTTGGCCTATGCAATGCCCCCAGCACCTTTAAAAGGATGATCAATACGGTCCTAAGTGATTACCTTGACCAATTTTGTGTTGCATATTTGGAAGTCATCCTCACATACAGCAAGTTGCACAAAGAACACCTCCAACACCTTGACCTTATATTGGAGAAACTCTCCCAGGCCAACTTACACGCCAAGCTGAAAAAATGTGAATTCTTTCAGTCCAAGGTCAAATTCCTAGGATATGTAGTGAAAACCGGCAGATTTTCCATGGCGCAGGACAAAGTAGAAGTAGTAACTGCCTGGCCGGTGCCCAAATGCAGAAAGAATATGAGAAGTTTTTTGGGCCTGGCAAATTATTGCAGGGATTTCATCCAAATTTTTTCTCAAATTACTCTACCCCTGAACCGTCTTTGCTCTGACAAGGTCCTGTTTGTCTGGACCCCAGAATGTACCACTGCCTTTGAAGCCTTGAAGCTTGCCTTTACCTCTGCCCCTGTCCTGGCCATGCCAGATCCATCCAAACCATTCATATTAGAAACTGATGCGTCCAACTTTGCGCTGGGTGGGGTCCTTCTTCAGGAAGGAGGGGATAGTATGCTACATCTTGTAGCATATTACTCCAAGAAAATGCTGCCAGCCAAAGGAAACTACCCAATCTACAATAAAGAGATGCTTGCAATAATGAAGACCCTGAAACATTGGCGCCAGTACCTATATGGCTCTGAATTCCCAGTAAAAGTCCTAACTGATCACAAGAACTTGGTTTAATTCTTTAAACCCAGACAGCTGAACCAGAGACAGGCCAGATGGGCCCTAGAACAAGCCAACTACACTCTGACAATTGACTATAAACCTGGGAAAGTCAACATAGTACCTGAAGCACTGAGCAGAAGAGCAGACTTGATTCCCTTCACATCTGAGACCAAAGACCATAACACCCATGTACTTCTCAGTCCTGACAGCCTAGGTATCCAGCTGATGTACATGAAGATAATGGCTTGCAAACCCAACATAATTGAGGTGCAGAAATTAGACAAATACTCAACAGAACTCATTGCCAACTTGACCTCTGACCCTGAGAACTGCCACCACAAGAAAGGATTCTTGTTGAAAGGAAATACCCTGTTACTATATAATCAAATCTATGTACCCAAAGGCAAGACAAGGACCAAAGTTCTCATAGACTATCACAACTCAGAGATGGCCAATCACCCTGGCAGACTCAAGAAAATCCAAGGAATCAAGAAGAATTATGCTTGGCCCCAAATGGACAAAGATGTGGCCGCCTACATTGAGGGCTGTGAGACATGTGGGAGGACCAAAACCCGTAGATCTAAACCTGAAGGCCTGCTAAGACCACTAGGCATATCAACGGGACCCTGGCAATCCGTTTTAATGGGCTATATTGTATAACTTCCCCCTTCAAATTTGTTCAGTTCCATTTTAGTTATAGTAGATAGGTTTACAAAAATGTCCTATTTTGTCCCTATCATCACCCACTGCACCACTGCTGAGACAGCTAGACACTTTCACAACCGCATCCTGACCCAACACGGCATCCTGGCAGAAATCATCACTGATAGAGGCCCCCAACTCACCTCCAACTATTGGACTCAGGTGATGAAAGACTTAGGAGTAAAGCTCTGTGTATCCAATTCCTATCACCCGTAGACCAACAACCAGACTGAACAAGTGAATCAAATACTTGAAAAATACCTACAATGCTACGCCAACGCCAAACAAGATAACTGGGCCAAGATGCTACCCATGGCATAGTATGCCTACAACATCAAAGACCACGCATCCACCAGAATTTCTCCCTTTAAAGCCAATTATGGTTTTGATCCATCTTGGAACCCCAGCACTGGCAGTAAAGAGACAAACATGTCAGGGCAAACCTGGATTGCACAGATACGCAACACCCAAGAAACCTGTCTAAAGAATCTGACCAGAGCTGTTCAAACTTACAAGGCTTTTGCTAACAAAAAAAGGATTCCTGAGAAACCATTGAATATAGGGGATGAAGTATATTTGGATTCACAAAACGTGCCTCTGACAGTTCCCTGTTGTAAGTTAGCCCACCAAAAAAGCTGGCCCTACAAGATCACCAAGCTAGTGGGCAAAGTAGCATTTGAACTAGAATTACCCCCTTATGAAAAATACATAACGTCTTCCACCGCACGCTTCTATTCAAGAAAGAAGGAAACCCCCCCCCACCAGAAACTCAAGACTGACCCCCCTCCCACCCAAGTAGGACGCTCCAAAGAATACAAATTTGAGTATGTTCATGGAGACTGTACCCACTATAAAACCCTCCAGTACTACGTCAAATGGAAGAGATACCCGCCCAAGGAAAGCACCTGGGAACTGTTAAGCAACCTACCCAACGCCCAGCTGGCCATCCAACAATACCTTGCAAAAAAAGACTAGGAAGGAGGGGACCCCCAGCAAGGAAGGGGATGATGTCATTCATGACATCTCAATACTTGTATTGAAAACCTGGGAATTGAAACCCAGGCCTCAGGGAAAGCCTTATATTGTCCAGAGTAGATAGGAAACCGCCCAACTGCCAGTTGGGTCAAACCCTGGACCACCAGAGATAGATGACCCCAAACAGGAGGAACAGAAACCTGTCAACCTGCCAAGCGTCAATACTAGAGGTTCAAAATCAAAATTGGAGACCCTTGAATTGAGCCCTGACCCTCCAAAGACTACTTGAGTTGCACAAAGTAGATGGGAACCCACCAACTTGCTAAATTGCAAACTCAAGTTGATGAGTTACTCCAAGACCTGCCAGTCTCCCAAGGACAATTCCCCAAATGGTCACCATATTGCTGCCAACCTTGTATCACCAAAGATCTGGACCTATGCAGAGGTTATAGCTTGCCTTAAGGAGGTTAAAACAAAACCTACTGCTAAATCTGCCAATGACTGCCAGCAGCTGCCAGTCTTCCGTCCAAAATGGATAGTACAATTGAACTACTCAGGCAACATGGTGAACAGTAGCAGCAGAAAAAAGCATTGCCACTTCTGTTCACCAGATCAGGCACTACCTGGATCTGCTGCCCTCAAGACTCTAAGCTAAGATCCATGCCCTGCCAGTGCCTTGTCTGAAAACCTAAACCCTGAAAAAATTGAAGAAGCAAAATCCCTTGGTATAAAAACCCTGGTGGTATAGTGATGACCATATTGTCATTTTTGATAATAAAGTTTTATGAACCTTTGGTTTGAACAAATCCTATCTTATTTAGTCTTAGTGATCTTCTATCTTAACTCTGGTCAATTAGACCATCAGGCAACCACCCCCTCTGGAGACTAACCTGCCAACCCTCCCCAGGCACTATACTGTCCCCCAGGAGCCCCCTTTGGACCTGTGCATTTACCAAATACCCACCCAACCCTGCCTACACAGAGTACGGCTTGGAGACTATCCTAATTGCTAATTCCTTGGCAAGGACTAGAGAAACTGAATACATAGGACGTGAAGAAAAGAGGATTGAGGTGCCGCCCTTATTGTTCAAAGACAAGTACAATTATCTGCTTGCCTACTTTGTTCCCATGACTCCACCCTTAACCCTGCAACCTGACCGCCCAATGGAGACCCCCACTGCAGCTGAGACTACGTCCACCCAACTGTTTGGAGTACTCTACATTACTTTTACAGTAATGGTAGACACTATGGTGCCCAATTCAGGGCCCTGGTCTTTGCTTAGGCAATCTGTATCTTATATTATCAAGTTGGCACCCATCCTATGGTTTGCATTGCCCTCTGGCCCAACCATGTTCTGTCCCAAGCCAACCAATGCATCTATCTATGCCTGGCTTCCTGAAAAATATGGGGGGAGGAAGAGGAGTCTCATTGGACAGTCAACCAGGCGGTGGCTGGCTAAATGGCTATTTTTGTCAATGGGTGGGAACTTGGACATAACCAGATCCACTTTGTGGAGCCCAACATTATCCAACACAACAATGTTGGTTGTGCCCTGGTAATTAATCTGAAGGTACTCCTTGACGGCTCAGAGAAAATTGAGAAAAGTCCTGCAATTGTGGGAACCCTTGATCATTTGGTATTGGTCCAACCTGCAAGGACCAAGAAGCGCAACCATTGAATAGGTCTGGGAACAGATAGCTGCACAATGGGCTACGTCATCCTTGGAACCCTTCTCAACCCACCCATGCCTAGATCTGAGTGAGGAAGAAAAGGATGATTCATCTATGTAGAAGAACTGGACATTCCCAGTCTCCTTTAGGGCCAGATAAGTCTTGGCATAAATGTGTTGATCCTTGATGGTCTTTTCACTGTTCCTATTGTATGTAGAAGCTCTGAGCACCTTCCACAAGAAGCCCAAATCAACCATTGCTTTGTAAACAAGGGTTTTGAAACAGAAAGCCCAAACTCTGTGGCAAGCATTGATTGGACAGCAAGTGTATCCAGGTGGCAATCCTTGGCTACCCACTGCTTGATTGCATCAATATGAACAGGCTGAAGAAGTTTGGGCTGCCGCTTAGCCTTGGTGGATTTGGCAATTTGCCCGGTGTTGCCATACTTGGTGTTGATGTTGACAATTTATCTGGCCGTGACACCAAATTGGGACGCAATATCCCAAACTGCCATTCCCCCATTCAAGCAGTTGAGGAGAGCTTCACACTCACTATCCGTCAATCAACGCCGGCCCTTGGCAGGTACTATGGCATCCTGGCTACCAGGCTCAACACAGGGGATGAGGACCTTTGTGTAGAAGGTGGGATTATGCTTGCTTGCAGTGGCACCGTCAATGGTGGCATATGATACAGGCACAGATGGCTCTTCAGTGGTGGCCAATGGCTCCTATGATGTATCAAAGACGTGGGGGCAGGAAGTAGCAACTCTTGGATCAAGAGTGCGGGGCCGGGTGACAACTGGGTACACGGTGGAGGTGTAAGTAGCCTCAGTGTTCCTGGTGACCCTGGTGTGGGAGACTTTTGTGGCAGGCCTTGAGAGAAGCTTCTGTCTTGGATTCAGGCTACTTTTCCTGGCTTGAGATGCAGGAGGTGGTTGACTGGCGCTGACACCTTGGGAGGCCTGTGTGTTGGCATGACTCTCCTCAAGTTGGGTTCTGGGTCTGTTCTTGGACCCTCTGGGACGCCGTTGTGGACAGGCTGCCCCGCAGGCTGGTGCAGGAGCAGGTCGGGAATGCAATTTTCTGTCCATAAAAATAAAATAAAAAATACATTTTAGATTAAATATGTATTTATTTGGATTTATTGGTTTAATTGTGGGTAGTTGTTTTCTCTTGATTTAGCCTTGAATAGTAGCAGAGTTTCTATATTTGTGATTTGAAGTGTATAATATTGTATACTTTCTGGGGTTGGATAATTTTAAAGTTTATTCACTTTTTATGTCTAAACATGGTTGTTGAGATTGAATTTTTCATTTGATTTTATCCAGAGTGGAGCTTCTTTATTTGGGTTGGTGTTCTTAGTGTGCTTACTTTACATTAAATTTGGGTCCCAGTTCCCGCAATTAATATCTGAGTTTACTAGTGGCATTCAAAAGTGATTTGAAATTTGGTTTATGGATTTGACAATCCCGCAATTTCAAAAAATATAGTAAACTTAATGAAAATGGTTGATGGATTTGAACGCTTCAAAATTGATTCCAGATAATTCATTCCATCCATAGAAAATATGCAGTTCAACTTGAACTTTGCAAAGTGTCTATGAGTTCCCGCATTTTCAAATATTCAAATAAATACTCAAAAAAATCAATTTAATTAAAAAAGGCTATCCTGCAAAAGTGATTCAAAATTTGGACCAAGGATTTGACAATCCCGTGTTTTTACGTTCAGGTTCTGAATTTACAGTATATTGGTTATTATTGTATCCACTAGATTACCAATGAATATAAATATCCCCATTGATCACTCAAAGAAGGGCTGATTGCTCATCTCTGTCCATCTGTTTAGAATATGATTTATCTGTTTTAGCTAGTTTCATGTGAATCATCAGCTTCCAAAAGATAGATTATTCACTTGGGGGTATATACAAAGTTATTGTCAAAGCAAGTTCCCCTTATAAAAAAGGATATGGTGTTTTGATTTCTGGTACATAAATCAATATTGTATCTACTTTTGCTATTGTTAGATTGCCTAGTAATCCTACACTTTTGGATTGCAAAGCAAACATTGGTGGCCATTGTTAAACTGAGAAATTAGGGTTTTAGTAGACCATTCTGGACCTAAATTTACCCTTTTTCTTCTTTTGGGCGGCAAAATTGGATCCCCTAGACTTAAGGAATCTAGGTTTTCAGGAAAAGTTCTGGGTGGGGATACTTCCATCCCCCAAGAAACAGTGTCAATTGCTTGGTATGCGGTAGAAAAGTTTACTGAATGCTAGGAGGTGTGACAAGATAACAACAAGAATAGCTATAATATGTTTATTAGTTAAAACTTCTTTATTTCCCAGTTAAATTATTAATTTTTAACGATATAACTGATTAGGATTTGATTCTAGCCGTGAATGGGTAGGATCCAATCTAAAATATGCCTTTTATTTACAGTTTATTGATAGGCCCCATCCCAATAAACCCATATGCCATCCAGCTTTATTGGAATCAGGCCCAGTTTTATTCTGGAAGGCTGCTTAATTATAAACCAGCACCAGTGAATAATCTGCCGCAATCCATATTTGTATGGCGTAATTAGGTGGAGTTTAGACTAGTTCTGATGAAGATTTTACTAAAATTAGCGCAGATACCTAAGCATAGATGAATTAAATAAGCAATTTATTAAATTAGAGAATAATTAAGAATTAATTTTTGGCATTAAGCTCAGAGGACGCAGGAAACGTTGTCCATGAACGGGGTGTGTTCCTTGGTTTCGATATACTCGGCATATGCTTCGTGTGGGATATTGGTGGTGATAGTACGGTTGTGAAAGTCAAACTTGACTGGGTTGGGGTTGCACCGTTTGTTGTATGCTTTGCGGCACATTTTACAATTTGACTGGATGTTCTTCTCAACTTTGTGAAGGTGGGCAAGAGCTTCGTACCCCGGTTTGAAGTATACTGTGCAGTAAGGATACTCGTAAGTACATCCCTTGGCCAAGGAAGCTTCGGGTAAGGCAGCGGCCAACGAAACAAGCACAAGGAAACAGGAGATGAGAGACATTTCCATACGCTTCAACCACACCCCTTGTATTTATACTTCTTTCTTGGGAGGCTTCCTGGGAATTGCATTTAGCTTGTTAAAGTGATATCACCTATAGCCCGAGTTTTAAATTAAGGATTTCAACTACTGTTTTCAACCAAACAAAGCCAATCAGTACCGCTACATGAGCCTCAAAAAGGGTTCTATTGACACAGCAGTAATCACACAGTTACTTCATCTGATCCTTGCTGCTGAAGAGTTTATGCGTCTCTAAACCAAACCTTAAATCCAGCGGGATTCCTTATCTTTGCTGAATCAAGGCAGCATAAAAGTTTACATCAAAATCTGATGAGTAGATCATTATCAAAGCCACCCTTCCAGCTCACCCTTGGCGCCGTTTAAATATTTGATAAGCTTGCCATTCTGGCATTTCAAAAACCAAACTTCTAGAATCCCTAACCGCCAAACAAAAATTAGATGCATGTGAGGCATTACCCGGCTCGCTTTCATCAACCCCCAAAAATCCTCCATAAGACATACATGGGTTACAAGAGAAAATACAATGCCGATTTTTAAATCAATCGTTTCTATAATTAGCTTAACTGGGCTGGGAAGGTCACACCTTTGAATATTTTCCTTTTATTGAATCGGCAACTCTCCCAGCCCTCACTGGGGGGTATCATAAACTTGCAGCTCTTTTGGCTAAACTGTTAGCTTTGAGGGAACTTTGCCATCTAATATTGCTCCCCTGGTTACCCTTTCCTTGCTAGTTGATTTTAAAGCCAACCACAACAGGAAACCAAAAGCTATCCAAATACAATACATTGATAGGGGAAATCTTGGGTTCCACATAAGGCTTCCATGATCCACTGTGTCTAAATAGATTCCTATGATACAGCATCCAGCTATATAGTACCACTATCTTTTTAATAAAATTCTCAATTCTCTTAAATTTCCCCATTTTCTTATTTGATATACTGCTGTGAATCACGCAATCCAGGCTATTTTGATTTCGTCTGAGAGTTGTGATTATGTGTGCAAAGATCTAACAGGTTTCACATTTGGCTTCAACAGTAACCCATCTCCATAAATGGTGCTTGCCAATATCCACATATTCCTGATCCTATCACCTGACATATTCTGATCCCAATACCATGCCAGGACTGCTCTCTCCCTCCATCCTTCTCATGACTGATGCCCTTCTGAAAGACTATATAAGGATCAGTCCTTCCCAAATAAATATTTATTTTATTCACTTCTGTGTTGTTTTTGTATACTTTGGAATCTATTTCCTGCTTTGAAGGGAAACTAACAATGACCTTCTCCTCAGGAATTTGTTACCAACCCTTAATTTACCCTAAAGGGAAACACTGGCTAGCTCAACCCTCAAATCTTTTGTGATAAAGATTTCCCGCCATGCCATCTTGGATGTTGTCCTCAAGACTTAGACACAAAATATACCTTTCCAGAAGTATATTTAGAGCAGTGTAACTCAACCAGGCTATATACATCTCATGAAGATGTTAAACTGACCCAGCTGTAGTTAATTATTTGATTTGTGAAAGATAGCAGTCCAGAAAGAGACAGGAAAAGGGACTCAGAATAAGATGATCTATATTTATAATAATCAAGATTCTTATACCAAGATAATAAGCCATTGGACCATCAAGAAAGTGACATTTGTGGTGTTGATCCAAATGTGGTGTAAATATGTGCTGAATAAGGTCATTGATGGAACTTTCATGATAATTAAACCCTCTCCCTATAAAATAATATGACATTTCACCAAGTTGAAGTAATCAATGGAAATGTGATGCTAGATCCAACATGCCATGGCGGGCCATGACATGGTAGCTTTGAAAAGTCACTTTTTAAAAGCCTGGATCAATAAAGCTACCTCTTGCCGTCAGAAAGCCACCTTAATGATCTCCTTAGGTACCCTAGATCAAAAGTTATGGCAATTTAAAGAGCCAAGTTCAAAAACCCTGTCAGCATGTCCCAAAATGGTTGCAAGATTGGATTTCAAATCAAGATAAGCAACAATTAGTAAGCAAGAAAATTCAACCATATCTCAGCTTCCAGTGATTATTTTTGGACGTTCTTACACTTAAATGAAAGCCTCAGACAAGGAAAATCCTGCCAAAGTATTTTTAGATGACCAACTGAGGAAAAGTGTGAAGTTTGAATCTGGCCAAAGGAATATGATTAGAATTATTCAGCTGATGTCTCAAACTTTCAGCAAGACCCCCAGATAGAGTGACAAGGACCTTCAGGAATAATATTGAATAATCTCAAATACAAATGCAAATGGTACAAAAAAGAATCTAGTTCCCTTTTTTCTCATTGTGATCATTCTTGGTCTGAATAATAAATAAAGGACTTCTCTTAGACTATAGTTTAAATGGATCAGAGTTGGGAGCCCTTGGGCCCTGATACAACATAAGACAACTTGCTGAGCAGCCCTATGTGTTATGAGATCAGTGGCAACTTTTAAGAAACCATGTTACCTTCTCCCTACTTAGTGAATATATTGATATGAAATCAATTAATACATTGAACAAAAAGACAACCCTGGAAGCTTCTGATAGTAAAATCAATGTATAAATGCAAACCAAACCTGATGCTGTCAGGGAATTCTTCCCTGACTACACTAGGTGTTTGGACGCCATTTTAAAAAGCACCAAAACAAAGGAAACTAACAACAAAGTTTTTAAACCCATTTTGAACTCTGGCTTGGAGACAGACAGGAATCAAATCTGGAACCCTAAAGACAAGTCTAAGGTTAGTCTAAAATCAACTATTCAGCATATATTACCTATTTATGTTGATCTGATGCATTCAACTTTTGCTCCCAATTTCATCTCTAGCTATGCAATTATAAGTAGCCTATTAGGCAATATTCCTTACCGCTCTAACACTGATTGGCTGTGTGGACTTCTCTTGACGCTCTCTGAACCACTTGATCTATATTTGAATAAGGCTCTGTACTTGTTCTACAATGATATTAACCAAAACCACTGCTTAATTGTGGTTGTACCTGGGGCTTGTTCTTGGCACTTCTTCTTGTTATGTTACCTACCATATTATTAAGCTCCATGTACATGCACAAATGATAAAGGCAATATATTCAGCCATAATTTTAATGAGACTTCATTTTAAATCCCCTCATACTCATTTATCCTCTTAAATGTTTATATCTCACTACTGGGGTATTTAAGTGAGCTCCATTTATTATATCTACTTGTTCCAACAATAAATATCATCTTTTTTATTCCAGCTTTCATACACTTATATTTGAATTCCTCTTGAAGCCATGAAGGGAAACTATTTCCTGTTATGGTTTCTAATCCTTTTCTTCCTGTGGACCTTTCCCTGAAAGGTCCAACCTGCACCACCAACTGGCGTAACTCCTCACCTGATGACTCTCACCAAGAGGAGTCACTGGCTAATGGGTGGTTTAAATATTTCTCTAGATACTGGGGGAGAAATTTTCACTATGGCTGCTCCACTACACCACTTCCACCAGCTGAGGTTTCCTTGGTAATACCCAATGCATCTTTCTACTTGTTGATGTACCTGGTAGGGTATTATCTTTTAGGAAGGTTCAGCTCCATGATGAGAAGATTTGCATACTTAGGAAAATTTGGACACCTCACAATGGTTACAGTTCCTATTGGTTCAGTTATTACAGGTCTTAAATTAGGGGCCTTGGCCTACAAGATTAGGGAATTATTCCCTTTTGAGTGAGTCCCTGACAGACGCAAGCTCTAAATTTTCAGGTGCAAAAGGTCCAAGCCCTACTGTCAGGACCCAGAGTGCCCTGGACAGTCAGCTGGTCTCCTTAGAGGTGATAAAACATGAAGCTTGGAAACCCCCACAAAACACTTTCCCGGGCAAAATACCCCCCTTTTGACTAGCAAATGGCCTGGGATTTGAGAGGCACACAAGCCTCAAATCCCTGGCATCAAGCCTGTTATTGAATTTGGGCCACCTACCTATCAGGAAATGGCACATTGGGAGTGTGATTGTTCGATTGCGTGATTGGACAATTGATTCATTGTGGGAGCTAAAAATAACTGTAGCAACTTGCCATGCTGCAAATTTTAAAAGGTTCATGTTATAGCAGCCAATGAGATCTCACCCTCTTGGCCAAGCATGCAAATTACAGGTAAAATTGTAAATCCAACTCCAAATAATGCCATCAGTTCCCTGGTGGCACAAAAGGCCACAGAATCATCATTAAGTATAAGTAGTGAGGGGGGAGAAGCCCTCCTCACTGTTGACATAATAATAAAGCAAGTTTATGCCTAGAAATTATTATCTTATTGCAGGAATTGTCTATTTTTGCTCAAATTTAATTATTCTCTTTGCATCTATTTGTGAATCCACTACTCAATACAAACTTGCATACCCATATCCTCCCATCCATACTCCTGTTGTCCTTATCAAACCGCCCCACGCCCTTGACCCAGAGTATTTCCATCCCCATCACCTGGACCTGCCACCAGAAATGAAGGATATTCCAACTGCCCCTCCTCTCCCCAACGCGCCTCCCACCCAGGACTTCAGCAAGATGGGGTCTGTCTACATAACAGTATTGGGGCTGGCCAACCAAGTTGTGCCCTATACTGGGAGTTGGCGCCCCCTAGCCACTGCTCTAAACTACCTGGTCCGCATAGTGCCTATTGTGTACATGGCCTTTCAGGCCTGGCCTGCCTACCCTGTGGGAGTCCAGCCAGACTCTAGTATGGGCCGTGACACCTACTATAAAATTAAGAAACAAACTGAAATTGCCTTTATTTGACATATGGTGATGCTCCACATTTGTTTTTAAACTTGGAAGTGATAAAACAGCGCAAATCTTATAAACTCCACTGTAACCCCCAAGAGAGACAACATTAAAACCACCGGTAAAGTTTCTAGTTGATCAAAGGACAAGTGTTACCTTTCTTAAACATTAGCTCAATCCAAACAGCAGTCCAAACTGTCAAAGTTAAAAACAAATGCAAAACAGATCCTCAGGCCCCAGCCATGTATCCAAAAAAAACTAATCAGATTTCTCAGCCAAACCAAATGACAGTTATTTCACAACTCCAAGCTTAGCTCTCATGCTGTAAGCAAGGGGTCTAGACTAAAAAAAGTCTGGCTCCCATCCTGGTGGAACCAATCACCAGGATGCCATCCAGTGCAGAACTGGAATGGCTGCTTGAAGAGGCCTCCCAAAAGAGGTCAGCTGAGAGAAGGGAGGAAAATAGGTGTCCAAGGCCATAACCAGATCTCCAGCAAGCAACCACAGAGAACAATCCCGGGTGGGAGGGGTATCTGAAACCACAGGAGAAATTTGTTTCAGGGAGTGGAGGGAGTGACTTGGAACTATTGCAGGTTGGGTGTTGTGAAAGTCCAAAGGAGAGGGTTCATCAGCCCCTGGCTCTGGAAAAGATAGATGGCCCTCATGATAAGGACCTATCCAAGACAACTGGATAAGTGTGGTGAAGATGGTGGGAACCTGATTCAAATGAAAGAAGGTATTGAAAAGCATACCAGGGTTGAAAACAGAAGAAGTTTCAACCAAACCTTCCAGGCAGACAGGCCGCAAGTGCTAGGAGAATTGTAAAAGTGATTGAACCAAGCACAGATCCTTTTGGGTCAAGCTCAACTAAACCCACAGACAAATGGGCAGGTGGGAAACAGGGTAGGCGGACCAGAGGAATTGGGAGGAGGGACAGCGGCAGGGGTCAGAGCAATAACCTTAGTTATTTAATGGAACTTCAAAAAATACAAATAAAATAAGCAAAATCAGTAGTTTTATTTGTAAATTGGAATTGGTAAGCAAGGGACCTGACAACCCTTGTTTTCATTATATGTGCATGAGAGGAGTGATAGTACTGGGAGTTTAAAAAAGGAGGTTTCAGGAAGCAACAAAAGGGGAAGCCAGTTAAGAGTAATAGCCTATTCTTCCCATGTTCTGTGTCAGGATTCACCTTCATTTGTAGCTGCTATCCTGTCAACATTTTATTTGGGCTTTTCTCTTCAAACTACCCAGTTCTACTTGACCAATTTATTTCCATCTTGCACTAATTACCCTCTCTTTTCTTTCATCCCTTACCTTTACTACTTTGGATTGGATATTATGCTATCCAAGCCTTCTATTAATCAAAGAGTGATTAATGGTTGTTTTTGAAACTCCTTACCTTTCTGCCACCAGGTTTGAACTCTGGACCTATATGCCAAGTTAATAATTTGGTTCACAAACATTTTACCTTTCACTATACACTCAATTATATCATTTTTCAGGCTTCTGTCATGGCCCATACCAGAATCTGGCTGGACTCCTGCAGGGGAGGCAGGCTGGGCCTGGAAGGCCAAGTACATAATAGGCGCAATCCTGGCCAGATAGTTGACTGCAGTAGCTAGGGATTGCCAATTCCCAGTATGGGGCACAACCTGGTTGGGCAGCCCCACAACTTTGATATAGACAAACCCCAACTTACTAAATTCCTGGGCAGGAGGTACAATTGGTAAGGGAGGAGTACAAGGGATCTCCAGCATGGAGGGTAAAATGATCACTCTTGGTGGCCAGGAGGAGCAAATACGTGAGGTTATAAAGTGTAGTGGAGTTGCAAATAAATGCAAACAGGATAGTTATATTGGTGCAAAAGTAGATAGATCTTGCAAGAAAATAAGGAATCCTGAGCATAAAGATGTTTAATTTTAAGATTTCAACAAAGAAAGGGGATGCCAGTGTTCCCAGCTATATCCTGCGGGGAAACTGCAATTGGGCTTACTGGCAAATTCTTATTGGTTGTCAATGGATTATTCTCAAGCTGGGTTCCACTGGTGACTCCTGATTTGTCAGTTAGATTAATACTTTCATTATTTTTGCCCTGGGGAAGCTAGCAGGGGAATTTGGGCCATTTGGTAACCCAAGTCCCCAATTCTGGGTTTCAGAGGGTGTGACCAATTAAAATCTTTTCCACTTGGCTTTGGGACGGTTTTAAATTGTCCCCAGGATTGGCATTGACCAGGGTTTGATTCTCCACTTATAATTAAAGTTTCCTTTGGGTTAATCTGCATGATTGACAACGCAATTGTTTGGTGCGCAATTGCTCCATTGCAGGCGTTGACCCTATGCAATATAGGGTTTTTTCTGGCCCATTCTGGGCCCTGACATCATCCCCTACCATAGTTGAGCTTGCAGAGCACAACTGTGAAGGTCCACATGTTTGGTAGTTTGCAGGTGGGGCTAATGTTATCCAAGCAAAAGTTTGTTTGTTTGTTGCAGCTGGAGGCCTAGTAGGTAACATAGGACTACTAGGGGTAAGTAGGATGAGCCTAGTAGGTAACATAGGACTACTAGGGTAAGTAAGGCCTGGCTGGTAGGTAACAAAGGACTACCAGAGGCAGATGTTGTCTCCACCCAGCAGAAGATATTGGCTGCTTTGGGCTATAGTTCTTCACCTAGCAGGGAACTGTGGCTGCAGAAGGGTGAAGACTGAGATAGCAAGCAGGGAACTTTGTCTGTCTGGGGGGAGTAGGTTTTAGACCCCTGGCAGGTAACGTGGGCTGCCAGGGAGGGTAAGAGCTCTGAGGGCTCTACATACCCTGATACACTTACAGGAGGCCTGCGAGCAAGCATCCTATCTAATGGACTGGTAGGGTGTCCTTGTTTATGCCCCTATAGGAGCTTTGGGGGGAACCCAAAGTGAGCATTGGAGGGCATAGATTTGCCCAGAGGTGTCACCAAGGCGGTTTGCTCAGGGAAGCAAGCTGCAGAACTTGGTGTGATCAGGCCTCTGGGAAGTAGAGCTGATTACTCTGCAACTGAAAGCTCAGACTTAATCACCTGGATGAGTAAAGACAACGCATAGACATTGATCTATGTTTGAATGGCCTAAGTGCAGTGCCACATGCAAGGGCCCAGTCAAACGCCAGTTCAATGTAGACTCAAGCCTGGGTCTACAAGTTCTGGTAATGGGGACTGAGATAAAGAACCAAGGTGGTTCAAAGAATTAACATCAAAGACTAGTAAGAGGGACTGTTTGATCACAGTGAAGGCTAGTTGATGGACTGTTGATTCATATTGAGTTGTGGGAACCAATATGGTTCAGTATGCAGAGGGAACTAAGGAGGTTCCTAGTGAGGATTTGTTGAGGAACTGGTTTAGAATAAGCTGAAGGACCAGAAGATTATGATGCAGGAATAGTTGATCATGATGCAGGTTGGCCAAAGGACCAGAAGATTGTGTTGCAGGAGTAGCCAGAGGACTGATGAAGTTAATGGACTGATTACTGGTTAAGCTAGAGAGCTGAAATATGAGCTGTCTGAAAGATCCAAAGATAATGGTGAAGAACTGGTAGTCCGGAGAAATGAGCCAAGATTTTGCCAAATTGATTTGCCAAAGTGGGAAAATGTGGGATATTTTGCCTTGTTTTAGTATTAAAATCAAGAAGGAATGTGGATAGAAGTGTGGGTAATATATTTATTTATTAAGTTCCTGGGATGGATGAAGGTATGTTGCTATGAGAGCTGGATACAAAGTTGTTTTGGTGGGACGTTTTCCTTGGATTTTACAATATTTGTAAATATATGGGGAAAACGTTGAAGAGGTCCAGAAAGAACAGTTTAATTAGTATTCTACTATTTAAATTGGTTCAGGTTGAATACAGGATAGACTGGTGCCAGAATAATGGACCAGTTAACGCTTTGGTGTGTGAAGAGTTGTCAATTTGAGCGGTTTGAGCAATGGAAATTGATTTCTTAGTTGGATCCAGGTGGAACTTCAGAAATGGTCTATTTATGCGCTCTGCATTCATTGGTTGAGTTCTGAAAGGTTTCCTGATGAAAATGATTGGTTGGAAGCCAAAAGCTTAAAGTATAAGCAAGAAAATAGCAAATTAATACTTTAAGCTTTTGAGAAAGTAAGTATGTAAGCTTAAGTTATTATAGGAAAAAGTGGGCGGCAATGGTTTAAGCTTATGAAGAAAGCCATTTTGAAGGTGGAACCGTTAGGAAAAGGACACTATAAGAAGGGGGCTGGCTGAAAAGTTACCAGGTCTTTTCAATGTCTTTTGAGGTCTTTGACGGGGTCTTTCTGAGGCCTTTTGAGTTTCTGCCAAGAGGTTTTTGGAAGCCTTTGGATCACCAGCAGGAGCTTTATTGGACTGAAAAGTGGAATAACAAGGCCACTGGAGCTATAAAGAGAGCTAAAGCCCACAATAACGGAGCAGGAGCCCAAGAATAAGAAGCTGGATCTTAAGCGCGGCGCCAAAGTCCAAGTTTAAGAAGCAGGAGTCCAAGTTTAAGGAGCAGACTTCCAAGACTAAGGTGCAGGAGTCCAAGACCAAGTACAAGGAGTCCAAGATATTGTTGGAGGACTCCAAGTATTGGCAAACCCATATTGTTTCCCTGACCCCCAGGCCATATACCAGAAGGTTTCTAAGGGGATCTTCCTTCTGAGAGTGGTTAAAAGCCCATTTTGACCCCTATACATATTTCTGAGATACATTTTCCCTTAATAGAGAATGACAATCCCTTCCAGCCGGTCCCTGGCTACAATCCAAGACACACTTTGGGGACTGGTGGATAGGAACCCCACAACAACTCTTTATCCTGAGACTTATATTCCTTCAGCAAGGTAGTGGCGTTCTCAAGGTTGGATTCTGGTTCCCAAGTATTCTCTTTGTTGGGCTAACCCTTCCATTTGATCAGAAAGTTGGGTTTCTGGTATTGGAGTTTGTGTCCCAGGATGGCTTTGATCTCGTTTTCTGTGAAGCTTCCTACTTTGACAGGTGAAGGAGCTGTTCTCCCTATCTGGTGCGGGAGAGAAGGTCCTTTCTTCTTTGATAACAGGGAGTGATGGAATATGTCGTGAATCTTCCATCTGGGGGACAGTTCTAGTTGGTAGGCTACGGTACCAATGTGTTGTAAGACCTTGTAAGGACCTGTTTGTTGGGGGCTCAAGCTAGCGCAAGGTGCAGTGATCTTGATGTTCTTTGTGCTGAGGTACACAAGGTATCCTACTTTGATTGGGGGCAGGGCTTTGTTTCTTATCAACAAAGTCCTTGTATACTTGTACTGCTCTTCTCAGGTTCTGGGCACATTCTTCTTGGCACGCATAGATGTTGCTGACCCTGTCTTGTCCTTCTGGGTTGTTGGCTTCCTCTGTGGGGGGCATCCCATGTGGGGTTGAATCCGTAGTTGGCTTTGAAAGGGGACATACCAGTGGAGCTGTGGTCTTGGTTGTTGTACACAAACTGAGCCATTGGTAGGTGGGTTACCCAATTGTTCTGTTCCAAGTTAATGTAGCATTGTAAGTACTGTTTGAGGACCTTGTTTACTCTCTCAGTCTGTCCATTGCTCTGGGGGTGATATGCAGTAGACAATGATCTTTTTATTCCCAAGTCCTTTAGGATTTGAGCCCAAAACTTAGAGGTGAATTGTGGGCCTCTGTCTGAGACCACTTCTTGTGGGAGTCCGTGGTTCATGAATACTTGGTTCCGGAATAGAGTGGCAGTTTCCTTTGCTGTTACTTTGGTTTTTGTTGGAATGAAGTGAGCCATCTTGGTGAAACAATTGACAATTACAAGGATGGTGCTGAATCCTTTTGAATTGGGTAGATCCACAATGTAGTCCATGGAAACTGACTTCCAAGGGCCTTCTGCAATCTGAAGAGGCTGTAGTAATCCTTCTGGCTTTCCTTGCTTAGGCTTGGTACGTCCACATGTCTTGCAATCACTGAGGTATCCTTCAATTTCTGGCTTCATCCTGGGCCACATGTAGGTTCTCTGGACTCCTTTGAGTGTCTTTGTACGCCCAGGGTGTCCTGACATAGGAGAGTTGTGGTATTCCTTCAGTATCTCTAAGTGCATTGAACCCTCTGGTAGGTGGGCGCATCTGTGTAGCTGCAGGGTGTCTACATGTAGGGAGTATTCAGTTTGGTAGTATCAACTGTTGATATCTTTCTTTAAGTCTTTTATGATGGAGATGCATTGCTGTTCTATGGTCTGAGCTAGTTGGATTTCTTCTCTTCTACTGGCTAGTCCCAGGAATAGGAGCATTGACTCAATCATGTTTGGGGACAGCAAGTATTTAGTGTTGAATTCTTCAATCTCTTTGGCGCTAGGAAAAAGGTTGGCTCTTTGGCTTAGGGCATCAGGTACAATGTTGATCTTGCCAGGCTTTTAGCTGATTGATAAGCCGTAATCTGCTAGGAATAGGGCCCATCTAGCTTGTTGCTGATTCAGTTGTCGCGGTTTGAAGAAGTATGTCAGGTTCTTTTGATTGGTCATGATTCTCACTGGGTGGTTGGCGTCACACAAGTATCTTCTCCAATGTTTCAAGGACTGGATGATGACAAGCATCTCTTTATTGTAGATGGGGTAGTTCAACTCAGGCAGAGTGAACTTCCTCGAGTAGTAAGCTACGGGGTGCAGCTTACTATCATGCCCCTCCTGAAGCAACACCCCCCCAATGCAAAGTCAGAGGTGTCTGTTTCCACAATGAAGGGTTTATCATAAACTGGCATTGCCAAGACGTGGGCAGAAACAAAGGCGTTCTTTAGCAACTAAAAGGCTGACTTGGTGGCGTCATCCCACACAAAGAGGTGTTTCTCAGAGGTGAGGCGGGTCAAGGGCAAGCAGATTGAAGAAAAAATTTGGAAAAATTCCCGGCAGAAGTTTGCCAGGCCCAGGAAGCTTCTGACCTCCTTGTGGTTCTTAGGTTCAGGCCATGACATCACGGCCTCTATTTTATTAGGTATCATTGCAAAACCTGCTTTCAGTACATTTTACCCCAGAAACTCTACTTCCTCTTGAAAGAACTCACATTCTGGAGTTTAACAAAGAGTCCGTGTTTCTTGAAGCGTTGTAGGACAGCTTGAAGGTATTCAACATGTTCCTCAGGGGTGCAACTGTAAATGAGGATGTCATCTAAGTAGGCTACACAACACTGATCCTTGAGTCCTCCCAAGACCACGTCCACCATAGTTTGAAAGGTGCTGGGCGTGTTGCACAACCCAAACAGCATAACCAAGTATTCAAAGAGACCTTGTCTAGTCTTGAAGGTGGTCTTCCATTTATTGCCAGGACTGATCCAGATCTGGTTAAAGGAATCCCTCAAATCAATCTTTGAGAAGACGTTGGCTCCTGAAAGCTGGTCTGAGAGGTCTTCAGAATTGGGTATGGGGTATCTGTTTTTCACTTTGATGCTGTTTAGGTCCTGATAATTGACACAAGGGCGTAGGTTGCCGCCCTTCTTTTTAACAAAAAGTAAAGGGGACAAACAAGGAGATTTGGAGATGTGTATATATCCCTTCTTCATTATCTTGTCCAAGTACTCTCTTAAGGCAGCTTGTTCCTCTATTTTACAACTATAGACAGGCTCATGCTTAGGTTGGGTTCCGGGAAGGAGGTCAATGGCATGGTCAAACTGACTGTGTTTAGGCAAGGCAGTGGCTTCTTCTTCTGAAAAGACTGACTCCCAAGGCTTCAAACATTTTGGGATCTCAGCTTTGCAGGATTCCATGGTGATGTTGTTTAACTCAGGGGTCTGCTGGGGGTTCAGGCAGGAGACCTCTAAGGTTTGGCTCTCATGAGTGACAGTCGCTTGATGGTTCTTATAGTTCAAGTTCAATTGGTGGTCAACCCACCATTCAAAGCCTATCACTAAAGGTTTGAGAAGCTTCTCCATGACGTGGAATCTGGTGGGCAGGAGTCTCTCATTTAACTTCAGGGATACAAACTCTTTGCATTTGTGGAATAGGTCTGTTGTCTTGTTACCCAAGGTTACCAGTTGGGAGTTTCCTTGGATTGGTACACCCAGTTTCTCAGCTAGGTTATGTTCTATGTAGTTGAGGGTTGCCCCACTGTCTAGGAGGGTTACAGTGTTTACCTCATGGTTGTGATAGCATAAGGTAGGGTCAATGATAGGATAATACTGGGAAGCATTGTTTATTGCTGAGATGATGGCCCCTCTGGTTCTGTTGGAGCATCTAGTGCAATCCTTGGATAAATGGCCACTCTGGTGGCAATAGAAACATAGCCCACTTCTGACGTGGTGTTGGTACTCTTTAAGGGTCATGTTCAAATGGGGTCTACTTGCACCAGGGGTTTGGTTGTTCCGGGATTGGCCAGTGTGGTATCCTTGTGGTTGGCTAAAGTCCATGCCTCTGGCAATAGCCAGGAGCTTGTCTTTGGGGAGGTTGCATTGGTGGTGTCTCATTAGGCTAGCATGGTGTGGGTTCAAAATTTTCTGAAATGTGAGCCTGATATGTTGTCAGGAATCTTAGCTGCCTCTTCCAGGTGTAGGAATTGTTGTATGTAGGTCTCCAGGTTGTCTCTTCCTTGGGTCAGACGGATGAGCCCTATGTAGGCTTGGATCTTGGCCCCAGCAGGGGTGGTTGCTGAATTCATTCTCTCCAGGAATTGGTTGTAGGAGAGTATGAGGTCTGGATCTTCCTCTAGTCTGGTCAAGAAAGTTTCTCTGGTGTCATCCTCTAGTTGGGCAGCCACCATCATAAACTTCTGAGTGTTGTCTCTGAAGCTCTTGGGGTGGGCACAGAACAAGGCGTTTATCATGACCATTCCTTTTCTGAAGCCATCCAAGTCTATTTTTGGTAGGTCAGGAAAGGTTGTGGGAGTAGTGGTATTCTGATTTGAGGTGGAGATGGTCACAGTCTGGACTTGGGACAGCTTGGTGACAATTTCTTCTTGGCTTTTGTTATTTTCTGGTTTCTTGGTCATATACTGTCTTACGTAGTAAGCTGAGGTCAAAAATAAAAGCATAAAAGATTCCCCTATAATCAAAGAAGAATAGGGGCCCAGGGTTACTAGTTTTGATATGGTTGACATACTGTCATGGCCCATACCAGAATCTGGCTGGACTCCTGCAGGGGAGGCAGGCTGGGCCTGGAAGGCCAAGTACATAATAGGCGCAATCCTGGCCAGATAGTTGACTGCAGTAGCTAGGGATTGCCAATTCCCAGTATGGGGCACAACCTGGTTGGGCAGCCCCACAACTTTGATATAGACAAACCCCAACTTACTAAATTCCTGGGCAGGAGGTACAATTGGTAAGGGAGGAGTACAAGGGATCTCCAGCATGGAGGGTAAAATGATCACTCTTGGTGGCCAGGAGGAGCAAATACGTGAGGTTATAAAGTGTAGTGGAGTTGCAAATAAATGCAAACAGGATAGTTATATTGGTGCAAAAGTAGATAGATCTTGCAAGAAAATAAGGAATCCTGAGCATAAAGATGTTTAATTTTAAGATTTCAACAAAGAAAGGGGATGCCAGTGTTCCCAGCTATATCCTGCAGGGAAACTGCAATTGGGCTTACTGGCAAATTCTTATTGGTTGTCAATGGATTATTCTCAAGCTGGGTTCCACTGGTGACTCCTGATTTGTCAGTTAGATTAATACTTTCATTATTTTTGCCCTGGGGAAGCTAGCAGGGGAATTTGGGCCATTTGGCAACCCAAGTCCCCAATTCTGGGTTTCAGAGGGTGTGGGCCAATTAAAATCTTTTACACTTGGCTTTGGGACAGTTTTCAATTGTTCCCATGCTTGGCATTGACCAGGGTTTGATTCTCCACTTATAATTAAAGTTTCCTTTGGGTTAATCTGCGTAATTGACAACACAATTGTTTGGTCTCAAGATTGCTCCATTGCAGGCGTTGACCCTATGCAACATAGGGTTTTGTCTGGCCCATTATGGGCCCTGAAAGCTTCAAACTTATGTTTCCTTTCCTTTGTTTTCTTAAACCGCCTAATCATTTGCCATAACACTCTTCTCCCTCCAAAGTCTCATTTATGTTTACTTAACTTTTTAAAGTTGGTTAAGCAGTTGATCACAGACTATGATTTTTTGTCTCTCACAAGGTCAGTTAACCTTTAAAGGTTAAGCTTCTATTTTAAATCTGCACCTCATTCTACCAATGCTCAATAAAAAGGCTTGGTTTACCACTCTCAACAATAAGTTGAGATTGCTTAAATTGCACCCCAAAAAGGTACTTATTATGTTTTGTGGCTTGTGTTTTTCTCTATTTTTATTATTTTATATCCCCATCTTAGTTTTATAATTCCATTTGACTACCTCTTTCATCAGTTAGGTAATTTTTATAGTGGTACTCATACTTTAATTGTTGACAGTTTCAATCCCCCAGCTAGTACTGATCACTTTCCAGACATAGAGATTGGCTTTTTAACCAAATCTTTAGTCATTAAGACAGGTCTTTATTTTGTTTTCTTAGGTTTAATCAATTGCCTTAGTCCCTAATTCACTTCATATAAGCTTTTAGAAGCCTTAGTGCAGTTATTGTTGCAAACCTTGCCTACCTTTTTATACTTGACAAATATAAACATTCTTGGTTTAAAGGCCTTATTTTACAAAAATTTACCCCAAGCCTTCAGACCTTATAGTCTGGCCCCAAGAAAATAGGAGCAGAAGACCTGAGTGTAAGAAACAGCCATCTGGTTGGCTAAGTGCATTCCGGGGACTCAGGGTATGCACTACCCCTAATGCCTGCCATTGACGTCACAACTAGGTTGCTCTCAAACCTAATTGCTTTGGGCCAAGGGATTCCTGGGCCAGAGTAATTGCTTGACTGGGATTCCACTGATTGTGAAGTTTTATTCCCAATTTTCCCGTACCGCAGGTCATCCAAACCCTGTAAAATTTGGTCCACAATTTCTTGTTGTCCTGCCAATTGCTTCATGACAGGACAGCACCAAGAAAGCAAGCAATCCAGCTGTATTAAAGTCTCCTCTGCAGTTAGAGGGAGCTCTAGAAAAAGGGAAGGAGTTTTGGCTGTGAAAGCTAGTACAAAACGCTTGTCCACAGTGTGGGCCAAGTCCTCCGGGTTTTGGAGAGGCTTTGCCTGCATGTGGACCGCCTTTTTTGATGGTCTGGGGAATATATCCCTATCCTGAGCTAATGAAGGGCCTTGGAACTTTACACATGCCCTCTAATTCAAGAAATGGATTAAATGGCACCTTTAATGCACAAGTATTTCTTTCTAGCCTGCTTGCAGGCTGAAGCTTATTTCAAGCCTGAGAAGATTTATTGGGTATTTAACAGACCTGGTAGCCTGGCATGAAAAATTAAAACTAAACCCCTAATTTCTTGTTCAGTACTTAATATGATGCTTTTTACTTAAAGCTAATGCACTGACCTTTTCTTTCCTTTCAATTAGCCATGAGTCTTTAATTTTTTAATAGACTCTCATTTATTGTCTGTGCTTCCCTCCATAAAGTCACATAATATGTTTTATATCATTCACCATTTATTTTGTTCTTATTGGCTAATGCCAATGTAGAATTTGGCCAACCTGATCACACACTAGCAGAACTCTCAGCCAACTCTATGTGGTATATATTTGGCCCTTGTTGTCTTCATTCTTCATATTTTGAGCAAACCCATATTTCACCTACCATTTATCCAAGTACCAACTTAATATATCCTTATCTACACTGGTGTCTATTACTTTGTCAATCAGCTATTCTCCTTTTTGAGAAGTTTTTTGTCTTTTTGGACATCCATTTAATGTGCTGATGATTAGAACTCCATTTAGACCCTCATATTTCAAATCTAATGTGGGAGAATCTCTTAATTTGATTGGAGGGAAGCTTTCAAAACATTGAATCCCTGGAAAAACTGGTTTATCAATTTTAGTTGCAACATGTATACAATCACTATCTTGGTATTCATCACTATCAGGTATCTAATTTAAGGGTTTTATGCTTAAATTTTGGGGTTGGGTTTAACCAAATTATTTTAGAAGCAAGTAATCAATTTCCAGTTTATTTTTTAAATATATGCTAAAAAAGCACCCATAAATTATGGGTCTTATTTATGCTTCTGATTATAAATTAGTTTTTCCAGCTGCAAGGATAAACCAGATCAAGTTATCTGGGAGCAAGATTCACTTAGATGAGAGAAAAAACAACTAGCTCAGAACAAAATAAACAGTAATACAAACCTATGGTAATTGATATAAATTTATTAGATTTAATTTTGCTCTGGTCTCAGTTGGCTTCATTCTGAGTTGGGTGGATGTTTCTTTTGGCTGGCTCCCTCTTGTTTATCCTTGCAGCTGGGAAAATACTCTACATCATATTTTATAAGGCTGGGTGCTGTACTTTTACAAACCCATTTTTTTCACATATTTAAGACTATTTTTGGGAATCAAAAGGCTGTGGAAGAACATTCCATGTGGGCTCTGTACCTCTGCTACTGAGCTGGAGGCTTACATATGTCAAAAAAATGAGGTTGACCCCCAGCAAAGTTCCATACAAGAGACCCTGTGTCACTTAAACCAACTTTTCCATCATTTGAAGCCAAATGTGGAAGTCAGCTCAAATTATCAAAACAGAGAACAGGAACTAATGTCAACATTATACCTGTGGCAGCTTGACTTGGTGCTTCACTCTGTACTAAGATCAAGATATCCCCTGACTAATCCAATTATTGATTAATACATTCTTTTTTCTCCTAAAGGATTTACTCAAACTATATAATCTTCCATAACCCATTAAAATATTATCTAGATTACAAATATTTCCCCCATGCAACTCTACTAATACAGCACAGTTACAACACATAAAAAATAAGTATACTATTGATATTACTGTAGTTTTAAAGGCTACTTTAATTAATTGAAAGCTTGCCTAATATAAATAACAAAATAAAGAAAAAATTAGGATGAAAAGCTTCAAACCATATGAGAATATACATCTCCTGACCACTTCTCAAGATATACCAGATACATAATAGCCAAAGGCCACATTATCAGGATGATACTTCAGAAGATAAAAAACTTTACATCATCAGTGCCCTCAAAAAAGGCTCTTAAATACCTGCTACTTACACCAATTACCTTATTATTTAGATATTATATTATCAAGTATCATATTAAACATCTCAGTTTCCAAATGGTTCAATTTTCAAACTTATTTCATTGCTTCCTGATCCAATCTTCTACCTCCAGAATACTTGATGATACCTTTAACTCCAATGCCCAGCTACCTAACCAATCTGCTGATTTTAATTCTCTTTCTGGAATCTGCAATCTAGGTTGAGAGAAAATCTATCCAGCTGGCGTCAACTCCCAAAATCAGCTTTATATTTTTTTCTGGAATCTAATAATAGTTTTTGTTTGCACTTTTCACATTATATCTTTCAGGAAGATAACTCTTGTGGGTTCACCCATCAAATTGTTCTAGCCAGCAATGCTATCTCAACTTGAATTTTTATCCCTGGCATGATCAATTATGGCAAGCTCATTACACACCTCACCATGTTTCTTTTCCTCAAAACTGGGAGATTTTGTTTGAGGATTGAGTTGATTTTGGACCTCTTTCTTGGGTTGATTTTCAACCTACTGCAACTGAGTGGATTTACAGCCAAACTGTATAATAAACTTGAGTACATCAAAAGGCTGCTAAATTGATTTTGTCTACTCACCTGTTCTAAGTTGTCCACTATCACTGGCAGCTTCCCAAGTACTACCACAATTGATAGTAAGATCTGTTACCATGAAGCTCAATCCAGATCAACATGCTGATTTCAGAGACCCACTTAAAAGAGAACATGTAAAGTCACTTCCCCCTTTAGCCTTGGATAGGACAATCTTCCCGCAACGCACAAAAAATCTTCTCCAAAGCCAGCCAAGCCCCTTAATTATCTTGAGGATTTAGCCCATACAATTGATGAGAGATTTGTGTTGGCATACTGTTTGCAGGTGGCAAACACTGATGTTTTGAACTCTGTTCCTACTTGGGAGGAATCTCTGATCAATTTGGATTATTTTTTGGCCTGGGCTTGCC
This sequence comes from Entomophthora muscae, assembly GCA_014839935.2. Taxonomy (NCBI): domain Eukaryota; kingdom Fungi; phylum Entomophthoromycota; class Entomophthoromycetes; order Entomophthorales; family Entomophthoraceae; genus Entomophthora; species Entomophthora muscae. Next base: position 192,124 of record QTSX02000102.1, read on the forward strand.
CACATTTAAAATTGATTAAGTCCAAACAACCATGTTGCGCTTAAGTTAAATCAACAGTATCACAGCCCATACCAGAGTTTCCGGCTGGACTTCCACAGGGGAGGCAGACCAGGCCTGAAAGGCCATGTACACAATAGGCGCTATGTGGACCAGGTAGTTTAGAGCAGTGGCTAGGGGGCGCCAACTCCCAGTATGGGGCACAACTTGGTCAGCCAGCCCCAATACTGTGATATAGACAAACCCCAGCTTGCTAAAGTCCTGGGTGGGAGGCGCATTGGGGAGAGGAGGGGCAGTTGGAATATCCTTCATTTCTGGTGGCAGGTCCAGGTGATGGGGATGGAAATACTCCAGGTCAAGGGTGCAGGGCGGTTTGGAAAGGACAACAGGAGTATGGCCAGGAGGATATGGGTATACAAGTTTGTATTGAGTAGTGGATTCACAAATGAATGCAAAGAGAATAATTAAATTTGAGCAAAAATAGACAATTCCTGCCATAAAATAATAATTTCTAGGCATAAACTCGCTTTATTAAGATGTCAACAGTGAGGAGGGCTTCTCTCCCTCACTACTTATATTTACTGAAGGTTCTGTGGCCTTTTGTGCCACCAGGGAACTGATGGCATCATTTGGAGTTAGAATTACAATTTTACCCGGAATTTGCGTGCTTGGCCAAGAGGGTAAGATCTCATTGGCTGCTATAATATGAACCTTTTGAATTTTGCAGCATGGCAAGTTGCTACAGTTATTTTTAGCTCCCGCGATGAATCAATTGTCTGATTGCGCAATCAAATGATTGCGCTCCTGATGTGCCATTTCCTGATAGGTAGGTGACCCAAATTCAATAACAGGCTCAATGCCAGGGATTTGAGGCTTGTGTGCCTCTCAAATCCCAGGCCATTAGCTAGTTGAAAGGGGGGGTATTTCGCCCTGGAAAGTGCTTTGTGGGGGTTTCCACGCTGCATGTTTACTCAACTCTAAGGAGGCCAGCTGACTGTCCAGGGCAATCTGGGCCCTGACAAACAGAATCCATTACAACTTAAATTAATGGCATTCAGGGATGTCCTCTAGGCACTAGCCAATCAGAGGTTGGGTCTGAAATTGGGGAGAAACCATCCAAACTCCCTGAAACTACTGGCAAAAATTCTATCCCATCCAATCAAATGACTGGTTGAGGTCACCTGACCCTGCAAATTCAATTGGTTTCCCTTAAAGCAAAACAGGGTACTTTTGGTCCCCTGCTTGCTTATTCTATCAATTAAAAGTCTTGCAAACTTTCCTAACTTAAAGTTTATTGTTTGAGACTCCTTCAGAAGTTCTCAACAATCCCTGGCTCTGTTAGTATTAGTTTTGTTTTTAATTTCCTCCCTTACCTTCCCTTGGTTTACGGTGTTGTCTTCAAAGCCGGCAGCGTCAACTTTATTGTTGATATATACGCACACCTAGTTGTTCTCAAAACACTGGCTTGAACTTTAAAATTAGTATTTAAAACTATTTATTTACCTACTTTAAATTTGAAATTGCTTCTTGTTTGCTTTGGCTTTTGCTTTTGCTTTTCCTACGCCTTGCTTGATGTTTTTATCTGTTTTCAAGTTTTAAAACACTTAGTTGTTTTCCCTGGGTTTTGTGCCTTCGATTTAATCAATTTTTTACAGTCTGGCTGTTGGTTATTTAGTAATAGAAAACAAAGTTTGCTAGTTCTTTCTTCTCTTAACTTTAAAGCATACTGGTCCCCCTAGTGAAGTTTGTGGCCTTTACCCTAGCACCAGTTCTGGTGATGATATTATTAAGGGTCTGAATGTACAGGCTTCTGGCTACCACCAACCTACTTAACATCCAGCCATTGCCTGATTTGGTGCCCCTCCAATATACTGTTTGACATACTAATAATAGTAACTAAGCAATATCACATGACAATCCAAGTATCCAGTGGCTTGAACCCATCCTGCACATGACCAACCCCTATGTTTGATCCAACTAAATCTTTGCCACAGCCCAATTTATATAATTCTAAAATATTCTCTAATAAAAGATACTTCTCTTCTCTCCTAATTCCATATTTGAAGCTTCCCCAAAAGACGCTCCTTATCAATATGGACTACTTCTCCAGACCTCTGGAGTTGTATATCTTACTCATTCCACCACGTAGGGAGTAATCCCACCCAATTTGTGCAGATGTTGGAGAACATTTCCGGGTGTGCTCAAGAAATTCTTGCTACTAGCAAAAGTGTCGTTCAAAGCCTTGCCTGTGATGACCTTGAGCTTTCTGCCCTCGAGCCAATTCCTACTATGCCTCCAGTCCCGGCCCCCTGTGCCTCCCTCTTCCGCGGACCTGGTGGTTCCGGTCCAAGAAGAAGGGATGGGCTTCCAAGAGCACGCCCCCAAGCGCGCCACCTGGCTTCTTGGTGGAATGCTCTTGATGGGCTTGGATTCTTACTTTCCCCATCTTTCCTCTGTGTTCTCTCTGTGGACGCCACTTCAAGCAGCCATACCAGTTTTCCACTGGATGGTGTCCTGGTGGATTCTTCCCCCAGGATGGGAGCCAAACTTAGTTAGTTTAGCCCCCCTCTCTTACAGAAAAAGTCTCCAATCCTGTGAGCCAAGGCCCCTAAGTTAAGCTCTGCAAAAACCAAACCAATAGGAACCATAACCATAGCAAGGTAAAAAAAGTGACCTAGGTATGGAAACCTCCCCATCATAGAGCCAAACCTTCCCAGTAGATAATATCCTACCAAGTATGACAACATATAGAAGAATGTATTGGGTCTAACCAAGGAAGTTTCAGCTGATGGAGGTGGTGTTGTAGAGCAGCCATAATGAAACTTTCTTCTCCAGTGTCCTGAGGGATATTTGAATCACTCATTAGCTAAAGACTCCTCTTGATGAGAGTCATCAGGTGAGGAGTTACACTGGTTTGTGGTGCAGGTTGGACCTTTCAGGGAAAGGTCCACAGACAGAAAAAGGATTAGAAACCAGAACAGGAAATAACTTCCCTTCATGGCTTCAAAAAGGGATTTCAAAGGTAATTTTAAGAAAGCTTAGAGTAAAAAGATGATCTTTATTGTTGGTACAAGTATAAATAGTGACAAGGAGCGTCTTTTGGGAAGCTTCAGATATGGAATTAGGAGAGAAGAGAAGTATCTTTTATTAGAGAATATTTTAGAATTATATAAATTGGGCTGTGGCAAAGATTTAGTTGGATCAAACATAGGGGTTGGTCATGTGCAGGATGGGTTCAAGCCACTGGATACTTGGATTTTCATGTGATATTGCTTGGTTACCATTCTTGGTATGTCAAACAGTATATTGGAAGGGCACCAAATTGGGCAATGGCTGGATGTTAAGTAGGTTGACAGTAGCCAGAATGCTTGTACATCCAGACCCTTGACACATACCCCCTTAAGGGGTTACTCTGGTGCATCAGGAGGAGGCTTCATTTTCACAGCTGCTGCCTGATGCTCCTGGAGCTGTTTACTAGTTGGAACCAGTCTGGTTGAGTGTTCTCCTTTACTAAGGCGGAGAGGGGTTCTGTGGTATTTCTTGAAGATTGGGGTTTTGGCACCTTGGAATTTTACTAGATAGGTGTTGTGATCTGGTCTGTACTTGATGATTATTAATGGTCCCTGGTGTACTGAGTCTAGTTTCTTTCTGTTGCCAGCTAGAACCCAGACAGGGGAGTCAATGGGAAGTGGTTCCTTTGTGGAGGTTATCTTTTGTGTCTTGAGCCTATTCAATTTCAGCTATTTTAGCTTTAAAGCGGATGAGTTGTAGGTTTGGTGCTTGCTCTACTGTGGGATGTTTACCCAAGGGATCTTTATGTAGGGCTGTTTGTTGCAGGTGATTATTTCTGGTTTGTACCTGTAAGTTAGCTCAAACAGTGAATAGCCTGTTCCTTGATTGGTGCAGACTCTGGATACTAATAATGCATGTTTCACGTATAATGGCCATGTGTCTTTGGCTTTGTCATCCATTATTTTTTCTAGGGTCCTGATAAGGCTGCCGTTGAGGTGTTCCACTCTACCATTAGACTGTGGACTGTATGAAGAGGTTGTGGAGTGTTTAATGTTTTTGGATTTTAAGTTGTCATTTACTATGTGACCTGATAACTCAGTTGCTCCATCAGTTATGATGTAGTCTGGAGTGCTGTAGTTGGCTATGATTGCTTTGTTAATGAATCAGTTGATGATTCCTGCTTTATGGTCCTTTGTTGCCCAGCAGATGGGCCAGCGTGTGGAGAAGTTGATAGCTGCAATTAAGAAATGTTGGTTTTTTTTCTGGGAAGGGGCCCACTACGTCTAGCCCCCAAACCTTGAATGGTTCAGGGTCAGGTACTGGGTTGACCGTTGGCTGGGGAGCCTTTTTACTGGTGTATTTTTTGCACACTGTGCACTTTTTCAGAACATCAACTATATCCTGTTTGAGGTTGGGCCACCATACTATCTCTTTTAATGTGAGGTATAGGTTGTTAGCCTTTGTATGTCCTAGTAGGCGGTGATGTCTTAATATGGTGTCAACTCTTTATGAAAGTGGGATGTACAGGACATGTTTGTTGTTAATGATTTAGTATACAGTGCCATTTGATACATGGAAATGCTTTTTGTTCCTTACTAATGTATTGTGGGTCAGTTGATGTGTTGAGGTGTCTTTCCCTTTGGTTTTATACTCAGTGTTGTACAGGTTTGGCCAGTCAGGGTCCAGGTGGTCAGGGTGATCCTCTCTAGGCTGACATAGTCTAGAGAGAGCATCAGCCGTGACCAGCTCTGCCCCCTTTTTGTATTGGATGTCCAAATTAAGCTGCTCCAGCAGGGACATCCATTTGGCTTGTTGCCGTGCAAGTATGTTCTGAGTTTTGAAATATATTAAGGATTTATGGTCAGTTAGTACTCAGACGTTTAAATGTCCTTCTAAGTAACATCTCCATTTCTTGCATGTGTGATATATTGCTAGCAATACCTTATAGTGTATTGGGTATCTCTGCTCAGTGTTGGTCAGTTTTCTACTTTTATAACATACTGGCAGGAAGTCTTGGTGCCCTGGCTGGCAGATGCGCAGGACTGCGCCAATGGCGGTGTCACTGGCATCTGACTCAAGCTTGTAGCACCTGTTATTATTAGGGTATTGCAAGATTGGTGCTTCAATAAAAGCTTGTTTTAATAGCTGGAAATTCTTGTTGCATTCTGGAGTCCAGATTAATTTCTTTTTGGCATTACCTTTGGTTAGGTTATTGATTGGTGTGGTTAGTTTCCCGCAGTCTTTGATGTATTTCCTTAGGTAAGCTACCATACCAAGAAAGCATCTAACTTGTTTAACGGAGGTGGGACGTTGCATGTTATTTATGGCTTTTATTTTGTCTGGATCTGCTTTGATGCCACTGTCAGAGACAATGTGGCCCAAGAACAGGAGTTCCTTTTCGGTAAATTGGCACTTACTAGGCTTGGCATAGAGTTTGTGCTTTGCGAGTTGATCAAGTGTCTTGCAGACATGTGTGAGGTGTTCCTCTTTTGTTTTTGAGAATATTATGATGTTGTTAAGGTAGAATAATGTATTTAAGAGGCCATTTAGTGCTTGGTTCATCATGGTGACAAATGTTGCAGGAGTGTTGGTCATCCCAAAGTTTATTACCCTACACGCAAAGGATCCAAATTGTGTACGGAATGAAGTTTTTAGTATGTTCTTTTCCTTTACTTCAACTTGATTGTAACCTGAGGTGAGGTCAATTTTGGAGAAAAATTTGGCTCCTGAGAGTCTTGCAAACAGATCCTCTATATGTAGAAGAGGGTATTTATTCTTTACTGTGCTTGCGTTTAGTGCTTTGTAGTCAGTTACTAGACGCAGAGTGCCTTCCTTTTTCTTTACAAAGAACACTGCTGCCCCCCACGGGAATTCAGAGGGGGAATGAATCCTGTTGAGAATTTTGACCAAGCAATGATGCCAATTATGATAGAGCTCACGGATTAGGGTTTCAGCAACCAAATCCATAAATTGGCAGTATAAAAACCAATGATGCCAACTATGATGGAGCTTGCAGATATTAATTACAGCTACCAAACAACATAAATTAGTATTATAAAACATATGTGTATTGGATCAGCAGTAGTCTGCTGACCTGAACCATAAATAATCCAATGGTAAGTGCCGCCGCGGCGCTTAATAATACATGATTTGCTGCCGCGCCACTTTAGAAAAATACAGGTGCCGCGGCGCCGCCTAGCAATTATGTTTAGGCGCCAAAGTGCTGAAATACTTTTAGGTCAAGCGCCGCTGTGCCAACTGAAAATTATTGTAAGCGCTGCCTGAAAAATATTGCAGGCGCCACTTTACTTTTACATTGAGCGCCAAAGCGCTAGGTTTGATTCCCCACAATCTCGAATTCCCATATTAATCACATTAATAAGCATTAAGCTTGCAGTATGCTAGAGAAGTAGGAAGTGATCCTGAAGTACTAAACTATTCTATGCCAGAAAGGATCACCTGTGCTGGGTGAAGATAAAAATATTCTATTGATTGACGTGCAATAAGCGCCAAGCCTAGATTGATAATTACCCAAATTTGGGGCGTGTTAGAATGTCCTAGAAGACATTGCTAGCAGCCAAGAGATTACCCTTGTAGAAGCTATAATAAAAATTAGTCATTTACAATAAAATCATCTTTTAACCATCTTTATTTTATCCTTAATCTGGTTGACCTTTATCCTAATCCTTAAGTGCTTCTGCGCAATCAGAAGCCATTACTGGGCAATAATCATGGTTCCGTTCAATCCTGGCTCTTCTGATACAGTACTACTCATATCCTCACATATGACTGTATTCTGGCAAATGTCCTGTGCCCTATAATCTCAAATAATTGTGGCGCTGTAAAGCAAAAAGCGCAACAAATCCTTTTGCTAGATTGTCCTCAATGTGTGTTTTGAGGGTTTGTGTCTTCATGGGGGAGAGTCTATAGAGGAATGCAAGTTTAGGCATGGCTTTACATAGGTCAATGCCATGTTTTATTTCCTGTTTGGGGGATAACTTGGTGAGTTCTTCTTTGAATACATGGGTGTATTCATTTAGGAGTGCCACAAAATCTGGGCATTGGATCTTGGTTGGTTGCATATTGTTGAATTCAGTGTACCTCATTATGTGGAGGGTACTATCTTTGGTTAGATGTTCTGAGTCATCTTGGTTTATGACCTGGAAAAAACTGTGTCTCTTAGAATGAGGTCATTGGGTTCTTTGATAATATTAAAATTGACTCTGTTGCGTTTGATGGTCATGGTTTTTGTTTTCCAACATACACTGGGGTTCACTTGGGTGAACCAGTCCATGCCTGCTACAATGTAACATTTATGTTGTTCATGAAGAGTCTTTTGATGAACGTTTGTATGCCTTGCAGGTCAATTCTGAAGGGAGTTGTTTTGCCTTCAAGTAGAACCTTTGATTTATCTGCCATTCTGGTGTATTTGAAGTTGGATTTGACAACTGGTATTTTGTACTTGGTTACAAAAGGTTTGCTAACCATAGTGTGTTGTGCACCAGAGTCAAATAAAATTTTATGTGCATGTGATTTGTAATTGCATGGATAGACAAGAAGTTGTGAGTGATCTTTAATTTTTACACTCATAAAAATGGAGGATTGCGGGACACGTGGGATGCGAGCAGCAAAGTTTGTGCCTTGGTACAGTTTCTTGTCAATTTGGAGGGAGACAGGGGCACTTAAGCCTGTTTCCCCTCCTCTTTGATCCTGTTCCTCTGTTTTGAGACCTTTGAGGTCAGAAAAGGTGAGGTCAGATTCATAGTGGGTTGCTATTTCAGCATTGTTAACTTTGGCGGTGTCCTCTTTCTTGGGACGGGAGCAGTTTGTGCTTTGGCTGTGATTGCCATTGTTGCAATTGGAGTTGCTGTTGCTATGATTGGTGTTCTGACATTTATTACCATTGGAGTTTTCTCTGCCATTGCCATTTGAGGAGCAATTGCTGTTGTGTGCAACATATTCCATGTTTGTGCATTTTTTGGCGCACTTGGCTTCTGCAATGAGCGCGGGCATGGAGGTATTTGCCTCTGGGTGGATGAGGGCAGTGACAGAGGGTTTCATTCTGTTGATGAATGATGCTCTGGTGTGTACATTGTCAGCTTGTGCTGGGTTTTGGATCTTGCGACATATTTCCTCAAATTCATTGGCGTAAGCTGTGATAGTGGTCTTCTGAGGAAGATTGCTGAGCTGTATTGCAATGTCTTGGAGGGATTTGGTGACGCAGAAATTGTGGGTGATGTCTGCTTTGAACTCTTCCCAGTTTTCAAGCTGGTCGTCAGTTTATGAGCCGACCCAGGTGGCAAACCAGTTAGCTGCGGCCTTGTACAGGCGCTTGCTGGCTTCCTGGACCCATTTCTCATGAGAGATGCGGCTGGCGCAGAGTTTAGCGGCTGAGTGGTCTAGCCAGTTGATGACATTTTCTTTGTTTTTACCAAAGAACTTATTGATACCAATGTATTTGGTGTTGGTAACTTCACCTGTGATAGGTGGTTGTGCGTTTGTTTGTGGTTGAAGAGAACAACTGTATTAAATTATCTTGGCGCATGTTTTGGGAATGACCAGACCTTCAAATATGGGGCATTCACTAGGTATATCTTCATTGATGTTGTGGGCGCAGAAGTACGTTTTTCAGGTCTCCTGGGATGTGGCCTGATTGAGTACGTGAGCGAAGGTGGCAGGTTTTGGTCAGTCATTTTCTCTTTCATGGGTGTGGTTGAAAAACTGTAGCTGCTACCAGTGACAAGGGGCGTCTTTTGGGAAAGCTTCAAATATGGAATTAGAAAAGAAGAGAAGTATCTTTTATTAGATAATTTTTTAGACTTATATAGATTGGGCTGTGGTGGAGATTTAGTTAGATCAAACATAGGGGTTGGTCATGTGTGAGATGGGTTTGAGCCACTGGATACTTGGATTGTCATGTGATATTACTTGGTTACCATTCTCAGTATGTTGAACGGTATATTGGAAGGGCACCAAATCAGGCAATGGCTGGATGTTAAGTAGGTTGGTGGTAGCCAGAATGCTTGTACATCCAGACCCTCAACAATAGTAAATGGAGCTCACTTAAGTACCCCAATACTGGGCTATAAACATTTAAGAGGGTAAATGAGTTTGAGGGGATTTAAAATGAAGTCTCACTAAAATAATGGCTGAAGAGATCACTCTTATCATTTGTTTTTGTACATTAAGCTTAATAAAAAGAAATGTAAAATATAAGACTGAGAGGTACTAAGAGACAGTCATAAGAACAACCACAATTAAGCAGTGGTTTGGGTTAAAATCAGTATGGAACAAGTACGGAGCCTTGTTCAAATATAGACCAAGTGGTTTAAAGAGCGCCAAGTGTAGTATACACAGCCAATCAGTGTTCAAACGGTAAGTGGCGTTGTCTGGCCAGCTACTAACACTTTTGAAACTGGAAGCAAAAGCGGGAGCAAAAGTCAAATTAATTGAATCCCTATAAACAGGTAATATATGCTGGATAGTTATGTTTAAACTAACATTAGGCTTGTCTTCAGGGTCCCAAGTTTGATCCCTGTCTGGCTCAAAACCAGAGTTCAAACTGGTCTTTAAACTTTGTTGTTGGTTTCCTTTGTGTGAGTGTTTGTAAAAATGGTGTTTAAACAAATAGAGTAGTCAGGAAAGAAATCCCTGACAGCTAAGCACTTGATATAATGATAAGCCTGTTAGACCGAGATGCAAAATCTTGGCATCCCTGAATTACCAGTAAATGCAGCTTAAATTTCTTACACAAAAGATCATATCTGGTTTAAACTACATGTGACTGGTCTTTGCAAAGTTGACATGTGGTTGACTTCATCACAGTTGATATAGCTGGAATAGAGGCCAAGGTTTGAATGGGGAGCCTGGGCTTCCTTGGAACATCTCTATAGCTGCAGGCATTGTGTTTAAGGGACAGGCTTCTTTTTTGCAAGTTTTTTATTTACCAATGGATGCTGAATCTTGTATACTTTGGAGGTTGATATCCAGATCTATTTGATTGCATCCACTGATTCAGAGAAGTTGAACCTTGGTTTTCATATAGGGAGTTGATCCAGTCTCTTAAAGAAGTATTGGGGCCCATCATGCGATGTAGCGGTGAACTACAAAATTACCTAAGAATAAGAGGATAAAGAAGGGTTTATTTGAAGTGGATTTAGTTTTATAGTTGATAGTGTTGATGATTCATTTGACGAGTTTAAATGGATTAATCAACACTAAAGTGGTGGTATAAAATCTAAACCCAGCTCTATTCAATAAACTCTTCTTGTCTCCATATTTGCTTTTTGGTCTTTTGTAGTTCACTGCTACAATAGTTAACAGATGGTATTGGCTGCTTTATTTAATTCAAAGTTATCCCAGTGGTAAATAAGGTGGTTGGGTTAAAGTTGGATGGGGGATATAGTGGATCGGTTGGGGTAGTTTGAATACATCGGGTGGATCCGAGTTGATATCGAACTCCAGCCCAACCATATTGGCTTGCAAGGTGAATCCCACACCCACGAAATCTTTGGCACCTCCAACTTTTAATCTTTAATCATGTCGAGCAAGGAACTGCTGAAGAAGGTCAAGGAGCATCTCGCCAGCAAAGAGTTCTCCAAGGCCAAGGATGTCTGCAGCCGCATCCTGATGTTCGATGGCAGCAACTATATGGGGTAACCAAGTTTTATATGAAAGCTTTCGATTTGGAGATAGCCTTATGGTTGATTTGTTGGTATGCTTATGTCTTTATGTAATGTTTTGGTTTAAGTTTGGTGCTCTGAGGAAAACATATGTTTAGTACCTTGCATTTCGCTCGGCTGTCTCTTTACACTAGCAGTGGCGATATCCTTAATAAACTAGCGTCACTCTGTAAAGTTTTATCCCACTTGTAAAGAATAGGAGAGTTCGGGATCTTTCTCTTCCCCTGAAGTTTACCAACTTTTCTGACTTAAAAACTAAGCTTGTCGTGACTACAAACGTGAATTGTGTGCTATGGGAAAGTCGGTTCAAGGGAGCATTGTGTAACCCCACTTTGATGAAATTTTACTTAAATTCTCCACCTTGGTCTTCCTGCTTACTCTACTTTGGAGTTGAATCCAGAGATTTATTTTCTCTTATAGAAACTATTGTATGCTTCTATAACAAACTCACTCGTTGAGATATTTTTATAGTAAATGATAAGCTTATATATTTCATCTAACACCTCTTTGATGAGGAATGTGATTATTCATTGAGATTGCTAGTTGATATTGATTGCTGATTTACTGTCCTTTTAAAAGATCAATTCAAAGTACCGTAGATCTTTACAACCCAACGGCCCCATCAATACTAATTTCAAAAGATTGGTTTATCTAGGGCTGGCACAACAGAACCTTGGCCTTTCCAAGGAGAGCGAGGCTACTTACAAAAAAGCAATTGAACTAAGTCCCAGCCAGCCTATCGCCTACCAAGTAAACCAAGTAGAGTGCACCGTTTAACGTTGATTAGGGACTAATTTCCTTATTTGAAAAAACGGATCAAGTCGATATGCTGCCTCAGGCATACGTCGATGCCCGCCAGGTGTTTATGGAATCGTAAGTAAATAGGTGGATGCATCTAAGTCTCTTTAGTGGAATTGCATCAAAGGTTGTAGAGCTTACAAATAAGCTGATCGATTTCTATGCCCAAGACCCGGCCTACCTTGACTTGGTAAGCAACTTGCAGACCAATGCTTACAGGCCAGAGGCTGAAAAGTATGCGTTCACTCTTGCCGGGTGGGGAGATGTACTCGTTTATAGAAAAGAGCGACGTGGAACAAAAGCCAATTTCACTTCTAACCGTCATGGCCGACTTGGAATGTGCGCGTGACCAAAAGCTGTTCGTCAATGAAGTTGAATCCAGACGGCGACGTCTTTCCAATGATACAATGGCTACTATCAGGCAGAAAGTTAAAACGGAGATCCACCAGCAGTCGCAGTACCTTTCAACACTTGAAATGATCCTTGCTTCAAAAGACGATTTAGACAAGGACGCTTGTCGCAAGTTTAATGAAGCATACCTGGGGTATCTCCTTGAACGCTTGCTGTATACTTTTGTGGAAAACAAACCAGAGGTATGTGTTCAAGTTTCTTACGTTGACTCTTGTAGGTGCTTCGCAAGCTGCTCAATCACTCATCCAATCTGATCTCGGAGGGCTTGGCCATTGATCTGGCGTACGAAATACACTACGGCTTCCAAGATGTTGCTGATTCTGAATACGAAATGGAGATGTATGCTAAAGCCTATCCTTCCAGCAAGCTTGCACTCTTGGCGCAGCATGTCCTAACCAAAAAGAGTGAAGCCTTTGTGATGGAAGATCTGGACGTGTCAAGCATAGCTATAGTTGCACACCACGCTCTTGCTTGGCACTTCATGCGGCTCAATCAGACTGACTTGGCGCTGTCACATGCCAAATCTCTTGACGCAGTAACCAAGGATTTTGCTGAGGCACTGCCTCGAGTCAAACAGTCATGCCGCCTTGTCTTCGCTTTTTGTTATTTGAAATCGGACCCCAGCCTACAGAATGTGGCCTACAACACCTTTCAATCTATCCTGGAAACCGACCCCAATAATCTCATGGCGCTTGAAGGCGTCTCCATGTACGCAATTGCAAAGGGCCGCTTGGACTTGGCTCTCTCTTCAACGTCAGCCGCCCTCGCTATAAACCCTTCCCAACCAACCATGCTGCTTTCACTGGGGTGGATTTACATTCTTAGCGGCAAGCCTGTGGAGGCCGTTACACCGATTCAAAAGGCTCTAGAGCTTTCGCCTCGCTCTGCAGTTGGCCTGTTCAGGCTGGGCCGAGCGTACTGGGACATGGGCGGGGCTTTTAAAGAAGACAAGAGCTACGCGTATGCCTACTTCCTGAAGGCGGCCCAAATGGACGCAATGTTTGGTGATCCGTTTCTTTTCCTGGGGCACTTTTATCACGAGGTCGCTGGCGATAAGGCCCGCGCGCTCAAATGCTACCTCAAGGCAACCCAACTCAAGCAAGGCATCGAAGCTTACAAATCACTGTACACCCAACAACTGCTAGCAAACGACATCAAAGGCGCCCAAAACTCTGTTAGCCTCGCCACCCAAGAATTCCCTACTCTGGCATGGTCATGGGGCAAGATGGGTCTCTTCCATTTGGTAAGTGGGCAGGTGGCTTCTAACAAAACAGACTAATTCCAGGTGGACTGAGGCTATCACTTGCTTCCAGGGCGCCCTGAAGGCAGACTTTAACTGTGTGGAGTACTGGGAGGGTTTGGGCGAGGCCTATCTTGAGGCAGGGCGGCTCATGGCAGCCCTCAAGGCATTCCAGCGGGCGGAGAAGCTTGCCCCCCAATCCTGTGCCATTGCATACTACACGGCCAAGGTGCATCTGTTGCTGGGGAACCATCTAGTGGCTTCATCTGGACTTGAAGCAGCCCTCCAAACCCTTGCTCCAAACAGCTTCTATCTTCTGCCCTGCACCAAGCTTCTTGCAGAGATATTTTATTGTCACAGCCAAGTGGCTCATCGCAGCGGCGCATTTGGACTTATGGCCATGCTGGCCCAGAAAAGCCTCAACGCTCTCGAAAAGCTTCTGACACTCGACTCCAACGTATACTCTGGCTGGGAGCTCTTGGGTGACGTGGCTCTTCTTGCCAGGCTTGCACCTGCCCAGTTTGGTCAACTGGATGTAGCTTCGATTAGCCATGTCCTTGCCAACAAGGCTAAAGGCCTGGAGAAGCCACAGCTGCTTGCATCAATCCATGACCTTGGCGATGGATGTACAGCGCTACTGCAGGTGGCCTCGCTTAGTTACCAGGTTGTTATACACGGCCTTTCTTCGAATGAGCTTGTAGGGCATTTCTTGTACAAGGCAGCGTTCGCGATGCATGCTATACACTCACACATCGATTCGGAAAGCCATCGAGACCAAGGTTTGGCATACATTTGTTCTGCCCTCAACTGCGACCCGACAAACCCCCTGTTCTGGGAGCTGCTTGGTATAATGACTTTATCGACAAAGCCTGCCGTAAGCCAGCATGCCTTCTGCCAGTCGCTCAAGCTTGACTCGCGAAACCCTTCGCCTTATGCCAACTACGGCTACCTTTGTCTCCTCCAGTCCGATTTCGAACTTGCTGCCACCTCCTTCTCCAAGGCCCAGTCCATCTCCCCCGAATTCGCACCTTCATGGATTGGCCAAGTCGCCATTGCTCAGATCACTGCGGCACCAAACACATCTGAGATCATCACCCACGCCTTCAGTCTGAACGAATCCATCTCCAAGGGCCTGAATCTGGCCTATGCATCATGCCTGTTGAAAGATTCTCTCCCAACTCCCTTGCCTCAGCAGCAACTCCACTCGGGGATCTTTGCGCTGCAAAAGTTTATTGAGCTTGTCCCTGCCCATGCCCAGGCTCTAAACTTGTTAGCAACCTACTATGAGCAGGCAGGCAGCCTGGAGGCAGCTTCAAATGCTCTCGCCGTGGCCAAAGATTCCCTTGTGGCGGAACATATGGCCAACCAGGAGCCGTCTTTATTGCCAGCTGTTTTCTCCCAGTTTGTCCGTGTGATGATCAACCTTGGACGAGTGCTGACTGCAATGAAGAAGTTTAATGAGGCTGGAGCTGCTTACCAAGCCGCCAAAGGATGCGTAGACCAGCTGGGTGGGGCTATTTCCGAACGGGATGCTGTTCATCTGCAGTTGGGGCTGGGTATAGCCAATTTCTATCACAATGACCTGCAGTCCGCTCTCGAATCCTTTGAGCGGGCTTTGGCACTTGGTACCGATTACCCAGAACTCCATCACCAAGTCACGCTGCAAGTCTCACAGGTTCTTTGGGCCATGGGAGGTTCCGATCAGCAGGAAGCTGCCAAAGAGCAGCTCATGGGATGTGTTCGCAACCAGACTCACACTGTGGGTGTTCTCTTAGCCTTGCTGGTGATGGGACTTATCCAGGGAGACAATGATTTGGCCTCTGCCGTTATCGGTGAGCTCGACGAGGTGCTACCCCATACGCAAAGCAAGGAAGACCCTGAGATGCTTATGCAGTATGTTTTATCTCAACTGGAGGCTCTTCAGAAAGATTACTCCGGCGCCATAGGTATGCTCACGAGCACCCTGCTAAAATATCCCTACTTGGCGGAGCCATACTTGGCTTTAGCCCAACTACTCCTTCAGCTCCGGGATTCATTCGCTCCTTCCGTCAAGATGGTGCGTCAAATTGCCGCTTCTGGCCTGGCCATCACCGATCCCAGCGGCTCGCTCCCTGCCCACACAGCGTCCTCGGCGGAGTTGGTATCCCAGCTGCACATGTCCCAAGCCTCGGCCTCCCATCTGATGGGAAAGAAAGGCGACCCCTCCCTCGATATCCAGCGAGCAATCTTTGCTGCGCCTTGGCTGTATTCCCTACCCTAGCCTCAACTTGTCGGCCCCTGTAAATTTTTTTGCCACCCTGGCCTATACATGCATCTCTTACTTCAGTTAGTCTTAGCTGGAGCATGTCTCACCAAGGCTGCTCACAGCCGCTACAGCAAAACCAGATATTATACAGTAGTTTTCAACCCTGTTGAGATAAACATATATTATTCAGTTTAAAACGCATGAACTCAGTCTAAAAATGAAATCAAAAATCAAGGAATTTATATTAAATTACAATAGATCTGGATCCACTCTGATTTTATTTTTAGGCTGAGTTCATGTGTTCTAAACTGAATAATATATGTTTATCTCAACAGGTCTGAAAACTACTGTATAACATTTTAATAACGTAAAAGAACTCTTCAAATGGGTGTCTTAGCACCGGAAGCTAGCCAGGGCTGGTCCAAAGCAGCCCCACCCAGCTTCATATTACACTACCTATTATCACAACTGATGAATGCAACTATTCTTAATGATAGAAGGGCAGAGTAATTATGTGGGGAAAACTATAGAGTTGAACCCCTATTCCATCTCCAAGGTAAATCATTTACCCTGCCTGCAATGCAGCTCACTTGAATCACAGTGAATCACTACAATTTGAACCAACCCCACTGCACATGAGGTGAAGGATTTCCCCTTTAGATGGGATGTAGTGGAAACCCTTGGATGATACAGTAGCTTTCAAAGCTATGACGATAAGCGAAACCAACCCACATGCAAACAAAATTAAAAACCAATAAATTTTAATCCATCAACAATAGATTCAGGCTCACTTCTATGCCCTCCTGAGATGATTTCCCTTATCATCCCAGCTTTGAAAGCTGCTGTACAGGGTAGCGGTAAAAAAGATCCCACTAAAATCCTGGGGGACAAACTTTAGCATCATGATACCCAATCCAGAATTCCAACCAGATTTATATTTAAGGACCCAGGATCTATCAGAATATCTGGGTGGGTCTGATAGAATCAAGGTTGGCAAGACCCTGCTGGACCAGCCCCCAATCTGGGATAGAAACCATAAGAACCCTGTGGGATCTTGGGTACCCACATCATTTCCAGGACAAACTTCTGACTCCGTGCCAGCATTCCCGTTACAGTATAAACTTTACTGAAAGATACCCAGAAGGATGGCATAGGTCACAAGTAGGTTTCTAGAAACAGGATGGGTACTGTCAGGGCCCAAGGGCTCCCAACTCTGATCCATTTAAACTATAGTCTAAGAGAAGTCCTTTATTTATTATTCAGACCAAAAATGATCACAATGGGGAAATGGGGAACTAGATTCTTTTTATACCATTTACATTGGTCTTTGAGATTCTTCCAGATTTTTTCTGAAGGTCCTTGTCTCTCTATCTGGAGGGTCATGCTAAAAGTTTGAAACATCAGCTGACTAATTCTAGTCATATTCTTTTGGCCAGATTCGAACTTCACAGTTTGCCTCAGTTGGTCATCTAAAAAACTTTGAATAAATTTTCCTCATCTGAGGCTTCTATTTGAGCGTAAGGACATCCAAAACTGATCACTGGAAGCTGAGATATGGTTGGATTTGCCCGCTTACTAATTTTTGCTTGTTGTAAATTCACTGCCACCTCTGGCATTGGATCGCGCAATCTTCTCTCGCCGCACCAAGAAAGGCCCAAAAACGCCAGCCAAACCCCTTTATTCTTTAAAGGGTTTAGCGCACATGGTTGATGAGAGGTTTGTGCTAGCCTACCCCGCGGATCCTTTGCCTTTGGTTGCTCCCTCCTGGAAAGAAACACTGGTTAATTTAGACTACTTGTTAGCCTGGTGTCGCCCACTTCTAAAAACCATTAGAGCTAGCCAATCAGAGGTCGCCACATTGACGCTCAACAACTCAAGTGAATCCCAAATGTCTAGTACCTCTTCCAGCCAATCATATTTGACCGCAGAAATTAGAATAAAACCCTCCAGTCTCCCTAGTCCTATTCAGCAAAGTTTCTCCTCTAGCCAGTTAGATCCAGACCCAGATGCCATGTGACTCACTTTTAACTGCAACCTATTCCTTGTAATGCAGCAAGGGGACTTCCAGTCTCCTGCTTGTCTATTTTCCAAATTTATAAAGTTTTGGCTTCTGTTGCACTTGTTTTAATTCTTGCAGCTTTGATCAGATCTCAGTTTGGGCTCCTATCAATCTAGAAAATTTAAAAGTGTTAGTCATTATCTTAACCCTTACCTTACGCCACCCCGCTTTGAACCCAGTCCATCTTCCAGGACTTCAAAACAAACCTCAGTGTATAGCTGTTTGTATTTTTGCTTTCATTTTAAAAGTTTACGCTCAAGCTTAAGTTTGTTAGTAATTTTCAATATAAAATCTTACTTTTACTTTGAATTTTTCTATATATTCTTTAATTTCAAAACTGTTCTCGCTTCAAACCAACTGCAAGGCATCCAGGCACATCGCCAAGCCCTCCAAAGTGCTCTCAATTACTTTCTGTTAGCTCTCTTGTTTGTGGGTCCTCCCCAAAGCCAAATTTCTATTGTTTTAATTGCAAACAAAAGTACTTTCCTTACCCAAATTTTGAGAAGAACGCAACCATGCTACTCCCTGTTGTTAAATTTGTGATATTTTCTGTGGCTCCATTTTTGCTGCTCCTATAGTCTACCTCCCCGGATTTGTGAGGAAAATCTCCTCTTCTGCCCGGCTTATGGGAGAAGATCTCTCCAGTCTCTGGGATCTTCCCAGTGGTATTCTCTTCTCTGGAGAGGCTATGGTTAAGAGCTTGACATGCGACAACTTGGATCTGGATATCATGGTTCCCACCTCACCTGCTTCTGAGATAAACGGCCCTCTCATGCCTTCCCCTCCCAGTTTGGCTAAGAGCAATTCCGTGCCACTTGGGATCTCTGAGGTGTTCCCTCTTACTCCCATCTGTACCCCTTGGTTGCTCACTGGACTGGTGTTGATAGGTTTGAGCGCTTATTTCCCACAAATGTCTCATGTGTCCTCCCTGTGGTCTTCTTTTCAAGCGGCCGTCCCAGTTCTTCACTGGGCAGCATCCTGGTGGTTTGTTTCACCGGAGTTGGAGCCAAACTTAGTTAGTTTAGCCCCCCTCTCTCACACTTGTCTTGATTTGAAATCCAATCTCGCAACCATTTTGGGACATGCTGACAGGGTTTATGAACTTGGCTCTTTAAATTGCCATAACTTTTGATCTAGGGTACCTAGAGAGATCATCAAGGTAGCTTTCTGACAACAAGAAGTAGCTTTATCAATCCAAGCTTTTAAAACGTGACTTTTCAAAGCTACTATATCATGGCGGGCCATGACAGGTACCAATCCCTGCCTCAGGTTGATTCACATAGAGCAAGATAATACAACAATGTCAAGTTATCTGTCTTTTATCAGGCCAAGTTCAAGGTTCCCAATCAGCTGGTTGGAAATGTCCTCTTCAGGCATACCAAGATCTGTCACAACTTCTAAACCATGCTGAAGGTATACAGCAGGGAGAATTAAGGAGCAAACTTCATTATTGATTTGAAGTCTACTTTATTAGCCATGAGTCAGTGTGTATTCTATTATGGCCAGGGTTGCAACTGAACCAATCATAGTTAGTGTTTAGATTGGGGACAGAAGCAGTCAGATAGAAAGGACACGGATCAGAATAAGGTGTATGTCTGGTCAGATAGCGGCATTAATGTACTAAACTGGAAGCCACTAGCCTACCAGGGGGTGGCACTGTGGTGGGATCCAAATAGAGCGGAGCTGCAAGTATCTTGGTTGAGAGATCAGCACACAGAATAGCCAGTGCTACTATTTAAGAGATGTTGCCCGTAATTTGGCATTGGTAACAGAGTGTCTGATGCCGTTAGATACACTATTTGGCACTTTTATGGGTGCCCCCTGTGTATCAAAAGATACATTGTCAGGCAGAGATTTCATCTTGGTATCAGCACCAAGTAGTCTCCTGGCCAGGACTTTGGAGGAGCTTAAACATGATGTTTTCTATCCTAAAATATGTGTCCCTAGCCTTAGCTCTTGTTCTGCTGCTTTTTGATCAACTTTTTCAGAGCTGTAACAAAGTTTGACCTGTTTTGTTGCTTTGTTGGGTGCAAATTTGCATCAACTTCTAAACATTTTTCTTGGCTTGCCTGATACATTGCTTGATGATACAAGGGAAATATTGGTGAAGAGTTTGACCTCTGATGAGGATCTGTTACAATATTTGGGCTGACTGCCCTGTCTACCCTTGCAATTACCCTGATATACTTGGATTTGTGGATCCTCAGTGCATTTCTGTTGACCTTTTTTCAAAAAGAGCCTTCCCCTTGTGATTGCATCACATGGCCACTATCAGGCATGCTAATCATGAGGTTGAATGCTTTTCTCTTGTCTTTTCTCCATATATTTTTTATTAACCCTTTTTAGATTAGTCATTTGAGTAGCTCACTGGACAGCATCCTGGTGGATTGTTGGCCAAAATGGGAGTCAAAATTAGTTGGTTTAGCCTCACCCATACAATAATGCCTCACAGAAGAGAAGTTCAACTCTGGGATGCTACTATTATTTATTTTATAAGATTGGCTTGTGTTATGTACTGGGTCTTTGAGGGTAAAAAATCATATCAGCATTAAAAGCTCTGAATTATCCATGAGTGATGGTATTCTTATTTTTGCAAGTAGCAAGTTTTCTTCTCTTAAATCTTATGCTAAGAGAGCAGACTTAAATCTTTCAGTCCTTTATATTTGATGATACTCATTCTTTTCTTTTCTGTAAAGATAGTTCAGTCATATAAAAATTCATCGCAATATATATTTCACTAATATTTGGTCCTTCAATAATAGAAGGGTTCAGCCACAATATATTTAGCTAAAAAGCCAAATTTTTCTCTCAACAAAAACATTTATCTCTTGTTTTCTTCTTGGCTTTTCTCTGTAAGTTGTCACATTGCTACACAAAGAAGTCTTTTCTGCATTTAGTCTACTACTACTTGCTCTCACTATACATGTTTAATTTCAAAAGGCAGGTAAACAAGTGGGCCTTTATGATGATCTAATTTTATGACATCACTTATGATTAAAAGAGATTGGAAACTGGGTGGCTATTCAGTTTTTAAGTAACTTATATTGTTATATCAACAAATTTTTACTTTTCTCTAATCTTTTATGCCTCCTCTCTAAAAAGATATTTTAGGGTGGTCATCCCAGTGTGATACTAGATAGATGCCTGATATATTTTTTCACTGTGTCAGGGGTCAGAACATTTTAGATTGGCCTCTCTTTTACAAAAGGCTTTTAGTGGATTCTGTCAGGGTATAGCCATCAGAGAAAAGAATCTGTACTAACTTGGTCCATATACTTTGAATCTAATGGGGGTTGCTTTTGTAGAAGAGTTCAAAAAGATGCTAACATCTGCAGTGCAGGGTAGCTGAAATAATAGAAGCATATTTTAAGCACTTTTGTTGGGAAGATCATTTGAGGTTCACATTTTCACAAAATAGTTGGATTATATGACTGGGGCAAGAATGCCATTAAATATGGCGTATCCTGCAGTGAGAAAATCTGCTTCATAGTTTTGCTTACTGGTAGGAAGTATCATCTTTTGGGGGGTTTTCTCTGATGATACCTTGTGGAGTAGATATGGATAATTTATCTGTGCTATCATTGTTGTAAATGTACTTTTCAGGAGTTATTGATTGAGAAAATGAGAGAATTAAAAGAAAATGGCATAATTTTATATTTCTGAAAGAGTCTTTAATAGCTAAAATGGTGGCATAATTCTTTCTATGTAGATGGGGTGGTATTTGAGAGATTTCTTTGGAAGCCAAGGGTCTTATTCTAATAAATATTAGACTAGGGCCAGGTTTTGGGGCCCTTATATTGGGGATTTGTAATTGATTCTCAGGAAAATGATTCAGTGGGGATGAGTAATTGGAGAGGCTGCAACAATTGGTGTTAACTTTGAGCTCTATTTTTATTTCTAGTTTGAAATAAAGTTGAAACTAAGTTTTCTTTGATTTTTACTGAACCTATAGTAAATTTGTAATCAAGGTATTTCTTTGATTTAAAGTGATAAGTTTCAGTATTGGTGCTGGAAATAAATCTTAACTTGGCTACTAACGGCAGACTTTGATTATAAATAATTCGACTTAAGATAAAACACAACGAAATTCAAATAGCACTTAGAAGCGCACGCTCAAAAACGTGAATAATTTAATCCCAGGGAAATAGAAAAGATATTGGAATAGGCATATTATTGAATACAGTAGGTCCACCTCTTGGAAGCTGGCGATAAAAAGTGGCGACAAGGACATATCTACATCATTTTCTTGATCTTGGCAATGGCCAACCCTGGATTCAAGCCTTTGGGACAAGTTTTGGCGCAGTTCATAATAGTATGACAGCGGTACAATGAAAAGGGGTTCTGAAGCTTCTCACGGCGCTCATCACCAAATTCATCACGGCTGTCTGCCATCCAGCGATAAGCTTGCATAAGCACAGCAGGACCAAGATATTGATCCTGATTCCACCAATACGAGGGACATGAGGTGGAGCAGCAAGCACATAGAATGCACTCATAGAGGCCATCCTACAAAAGTAAGCATCATGTATAAACTGGAAATCTTACCAGCTTCTTACGATCAGAGATTGTTTGGAGGTTCTCTTTGGCATCAGCAGCAAGAGGTGTCTTTTTCTTTAAATAAGGCTCAATGCTCTTATATTGTTTATAAAAGTTGGTAAGGTCAGGGACCAAATCCTTAACAATGTACATGTGGGGAAGAGGGTAAACCTACAAAAATGAGAATGGTCACCCAACAAGTGTTACTTTAGCCTTGGAGTTATCACGGCTAATTTTCGCGATACAGGCAAGAGTATTACAACCATCGATATTCATGGCACAAGAGCCACAAATACCTTCACGGCAAGAGCGGCGGAAAGTTAAAGTAGGGTCAAGCTCGTTTTTGATTTTAACCAAAGCGTCAAGCATCATAGGTCCAACATGAGTTTATATCAATAGTGTAATCCTGAAGATATGGCTTTTTTGAAGGGGTATCGGGATCCTTTCAAATGATTAAATATGCTATAGGTAAAACTGATTACCCAACGATAAATAGAAAAGGTCTTGTTAAGAGGTGCCTTGGCTGTTGGGGCCTTCTCTTGGGCCTTTTCTGCAGCCATGCTGGCTTTGGAGCTAGTGTTGATGGCACGAGAGTTTATCCCGACATTGGACTAGGAATCATTAAAGATGAATTAAGAGTAAATACCTTAATCCCAAGCACCCATCCAGAAGATCTGGGCAAACATGTAACTGGCTTCATAAGCATTTGAAATATGTTGATGTGTAAGCAGTGACCAGGTAACTTTGTGGAAGTATGTTGAAGTACTTTGATTTAGAGACTAACGCTTTGGGCAGTTATCAAGATGATCTTGCTTTCTAAAGATAATCAGTGATGATTTCATGCTTTCATTCTCACCCAATTTTAATGGATTTGAAACGTATCGCGTTTTAAAAGAACGCGATGTAATAACGTTAAGGATTGGTCATGCGTAATTCATTATATCTGCTTTGTAAAGGTATCTCGTTTTTAACATATTTATGCTAAAAATAGCAGCAACTTTAATATAATTTCATTTGATTATTTTAGACATGTGTTCCCAGAAGCCCTAAATGTAATTTTTAAAAGCAATGTATTTTTTGTATGGGCAACTTGTAGATCCTGGAGCACTTGATTTTTCTGACGAACATTTTGATGAGCTTGGAATTAAGCCCCATACGATCGTCCTAAAATGACTCCTTTACTTTTATCAGCCACAAAAATACATTCATCTTGGTCTACTGCTCAACAAATAACGCGACTTGAAACCCAACTGAATCCCAACACGCTCAGATTGCGCATTCCTCCAAGCAGTGTCACGATTGGTAAAAATCAGATCGATGGAACGTCAGCCCAAAGCCCAGCCCGCTTCGGGAAGTTTAGGAACGTACCCGATTAGAACCCAGATTTATGAAACTTCATGTCCATTTAAGGCCCCTACAGCATGTCCATCCATCAAAATCCTCTCAAGGCTTTTCTTAGTTGGTCCGATTTCCAGCACCCTAATTATCCCACTAAACGTCATCGGGTCCGGGACGTCTGCCCCGTACTGATCCAGTCAGACCAGCTGGAATTCGTATCGTAGCCAGTCGTTGGTTCACTGTCAAAAAGGTTGACAAGATATTTGGATTTCCTGGTTTTGGATTGATCTATTCATTGAAATAATTGTAAAAAATTGCTTTGGACTTTAGGTTCAAAATCTGTCAACCATCTATTGGGGCTATAAAAATCAGGGTTATTTTTGATAAGGGCTTTGAAAAATGTGGCTTAATTAAAGAATCAGCTTTATACTCGATAAACCCCTGAAAAAAGGCTGATACACTTGTCTTCAATAAACCCAAAATTTAAAGCATTAAAAATCCTTTAGCCAGAAACCCTCATGATATCATTCCCGAAAAAATAATTTATCAAGCATAGTTACATTCTGAACTTTTTCTGATATATAGTTTGTCATAAGAAATACAATCACTAAACTATCAATACAGTAGTTTTCAAACTTGTTGAAATGGATCAAATCAATCCTGCTTAAAATAAATCCACTCAGCCAAGAAAAAATCAACCAAGTATTGCAACTGAACCAGGTAAGATTTAGCAAGTTGTAAAAAGACAACAGAAGAGGTGCTTAGAAGGGGACAAGGGATAAAAATATGCTCATTGTTTATACTGTAAATTCAGAACCTAATGGTAGAAAAGCGGAATTGTCAAACCCTTGGTCCAAATTTCAAATCACATTTGCAGGATGGCCTTTTTTTAATTAAATCAAATTGTTTGTATTTTTATTTGAATATTTTGAATTGCAGCAACTCATAGACACTTTGCAAATTTCATGGTGAACTGCATGTTTCAAGTGGATGAAATGAATCAACTGGAAACAGATTTGAATTGTTCAAATATATCAATCATTTTTATTAAGTTTACTATGTTTTTTGAAATTGCAGTATTGTCAAATCCAAGAACCAAATTTCAAATCACAAATAAATGCCACTATTAAACTCAAATAATAATTGCAGGAACTGAAATCAACTTTGAATACATGTCAGGGATCCTGTCACGAGTGACAAACTCCTATTGACCATGCTTACTGGAAAGCCTCAACTACAGAATTTGAACCCTGACATCCTGCGGGCCGCCAGCCCGCAGAACTGGCCGCCCTGTCAGGATACCAAGAGTATCATGGGGCTCCAGTAGGTGAGGGAGGAGTTGAAGCAGGTACTGGCATGGCCCACAAGATGATGAGACCTAACTTTACCAGGTAAAAAAGAGCCTTCCTAGCCACAGCCCAAGGCCTGGCTGCTGGCAAAGCAGAGTCAATCAACTCTGTGAGCGCCAGGTAAAGCACCCCAAGGAATTGACTGTTCTGGCCAGTGGCGTCAGAAGTGGGTGGGGTAGAGATGTTTGGTTTGGGTGTGTCGTAAAAGTTGCAGCAAAGGGTTGCTAGTTTCTACAAACAGTTAGTCAGTGACCTAATTCTTAATACTATACTTGTTGATGGTATAGTGATAGCCTATGAAGGACAGAAGAATAATAAGGTGTATAGACAAAACTGGTATTTATTTAGATAGTATTGCACTTATATAGTGTGAGGTGGGGGAATTGCCACCAGAGGCAGGGAGGCATAGACAGAAGAACTTCCCAAATAGAGGAGAGTGGGTTAACACATCTAAAAGTCTTGCACAAGAGAACAACCGCTTTCTCATGGCTTTCCTTAAGGAGGTAGATATAAATAACTTCATTGTTCTATTTATAATCCCAGAAGTGAAGCCTGTGCCTTGTGCGCGTTTGAAAGGTGAATCAAACACCTGTTTTAGGGGCGTTTTAAACGTCTTTATCACTAGTAGAATCAGGATGCAATAGCGCGACTGCGCAATTGTTCCATCACTTAATCCCTAGATGGACAACTTTTTGTCTAATCCATTCAGAATCTGCGACATTTCCCTCCACTGGATTAGACAACAGGTTTAAAAATGGCTGGCGTCTCTAGGTGACAACTATGGTAAACAGTCCCTCTAGAAGAGTCACAAGAAGAGTCTTGAAGAAGGTGCAAGTGGTAATTCCAAGGAGGCGCAAGCATACCAGGCCAGTGGAGGTGATGAAGGCAGCAGGGAAGCAATTAGTCCTGCATGATGTGGATGGCAGCTACCTGGACTTGGGGGTTCACTTAGATCAGCTACTGGTGCCTCAGCTGGCCTTAAGGGGGACATACCGATTGTTTGCTGTGCTGTTCCTAGCTTTGAGTGAGCCCAGGGAGGTGACAGGAACTGGGGTGCAAAGGGGTAACAGTATTCATTGGCGGTTCTCCATGCAGGCGGCAGAAGAATACTTGGAGGCTCAGCTGAAGGAATTCCAATTTGAGGGTCAAGGCCTTTCAGTCTTGCAACAGGGGACAGTATCAAAAATAGTGAAGTCAGTCCTTCGCGCTTGGGCAACACCTGTGGTTACCGACGCTCAACCAGTCAGTTGGAAAACCTCTGACAACTTTGAACAACGTCTTTGGCAAGCCTTCCAGGACGTGTTAAAGTCATACACAGTGGAGGGGACTGCCCATCTGGTGCCAATGGTGATGGCTGGTAACCTTGTTCTTTGAGGAACCAACTGCTGTGATACCAAGCAGGAGGAGAACATGCGGGTCTTCCTCAAGTGGGCCTTATCCTTATTCTACGGGGTGGGTGATCAGGTCCTAGTAGAGTATGCCCTTTGCGAGAGTCTTCTGTGGGATTGTATCTTCTTGGGGGTCGCCTTTCCTGTGGACATTGGGGTCAATTGTGTGTCTTGCTTGGTGGGAGTTTGTTGCCCAATCCTTGGTCATCGGCTTTGTGGATCTGTAGGCAACCAGTTGTGTTTCTTGGCTGTCATTCAGGTGGTAGAACAGTTGATGTGGTACTGGAAGAGTCTTGTCAGTCTCCAATAAACACCTTGTTCTTTTATTCTTATTCCTCATACTTTGGTGCAACACTATTGCAAACAGGATAACAACCCATGGAATTTTTTAATTAGGCTTTTGTTTTTTTGGGTTATTGTCCTTATTGGGGCTTACTATTGATCACTAGGAGCAGCACACATATACTGAGCGTGTACTCTAATGATCAATTGCCCAGAATGTGGCTCCTTAAGGGTATAGGAGTCAGGGCCAGTCTTCTGGATAACTTGAACTGGACCTTGCCAAAGGGAGGCAAGTTTGGATTCACAGCTGTACCCTCTATTGCTGAAGAAGTAGACTGAGTCTCCTACCAGGTAAGTGGGTAAGGCAGGGCGTTTGGATGCAGCTTGTTCTAGGTCCTGCAACTTATGGTTTAAGTTTACGGTGTAGGCCTCTGATTGCAAGAAAATAAGGGTTTGAACCAGCTTGTTGAGGTATGCCTCTGGTGACACAGCCAGGCTGGGCTTTACCAAGGAATATAGTAAAGGGGGAAGTCCTGGTTGCCGAACATAGAGAAGTTGGAAGGGTGGCTTGCCAGTGGCCCGATGGTAACCACTGTTGTATGCAAAGGTGGCCGCAGGCAGGAAGGTATCCCATTCAGTCTCATGTTGGTGACTGAGCTTCTGGAGTATCTGGACCAGGCTCCCATTAGTGCGCTCTACCATGCCATTTGTCTGTGGGTGATAAGGAGTGGATAGTGTCCCACAAATTCCCATCAGTTGGTTGAGGCGGGGGATGATACAACTGGTTAAGTTGGTACCATTGTCTGCCAGCAGGATCTGGGGCAACCATGTTTGTATATGATATTCTCCAGGATGAACGTGGCTGTCACCAGTGCAGATTGGGTGGGAATTGCCTTGGCCTCTACCCATTTAGTCAGATGGTCAACCCCACAATGATGAACTTGTTGCGACTGTTGGTAGTTGGTAGGGGGCCCACTATGTCAATGGCTACAGTGTGGAAGGCAAAACCAGGGCGTACCAGTCTGTGTTGAAACTTGGCAACCTTAGGCCTCTCAATGTTGCAGTCATGACAGTTGGCTAGTGTATCCACTACGTCAGTGTGAATTTCTTCCCAGAAGCAGTGCTGCTGTAGCAGAGCTAACGTCTTCTGTATGCCATCATGGCCAGTAGTCTTGTGAGCGGCCACCACTGAGTCCATGCGTAGGGATGGGCGTATGTAGGGTAGCCAAGAGTCTCCACAAAGCTTCAGGAGCTGTCCCTTAGAGACCTTGGTATCAACAGCTAACTTCTTGAGAGCCCTCTGTATCTCTACTGGCTCCTCTCCCCACAAGGAAGGATCCTCCATAAGCTTATCATAGAGAATGTCAGTCATGGGGGATACTAAGGCAACAGTGGGAAGGCGGGAGAGACAGTCAGCATTCTGGTGGGCTGCCCCGGCTCAATGAATAATCTTGTAGTCATAAGCCTGAAGTTTAATGGCCCAACACGCCAGCCATCCTTTGGGGTCCTTGAGGGTCTTCAGCCATTGCAAGGAGGCATGGTCTGTTACAACCATGAAATGTACCCCATGGAGATAGACTCTGAACTGTTGGTAGGAGTATATCACAGCCAGACACTCTTGTTTGGTGACAGTGTAGTTCCTCTCATGAACATTAAGTGTACGTGGGCAGTATTCAACAGGGTGTTCAAGTCCGTTGGAGTCCAGTTGAGAGAGAATACCCCTAATTGCTGTCAGACTAGCATCTGTATGAACCACAAAAAGCTTGGCAAAGTCAGGGTAGGCCAGCACAGGGGCTGCAGTCAGTGTTCCTTTGAGAGCATTGAAGGCAGATTGGCATGCTGGGCTCCAGAAGAATTCCTTATCATCTCAGAGAAGCTGAAAAAGGGGGTCGCCCAGGGATGCAAAGTTGGGGATGAAGCAGCAGTAGTACCCAATCATCCCCAGGAAGACCTGCACTTTCCGCTTATTGGCTGGGATCTGCATTTGATCAATGGCTTCCACCTTCAGAGGTACAGGGCGGAGTCCATCTTGGCTAATGATGAACCCCAGGAACTCAAGGTGCTCCTTGAAGAAGTTGCACTTGTGTGGCTTGAGCTTGAGATTAGCTGCAAGTAACCTCTGGAAGACTTCCTCCAAGTGTCGTAGGTGATAATTAAAGGTTCAGGAGAATAAATTAATGTCATCCAGGTAGACCAAGACACTGGTGAGTTTGAGGTCACCCATCACTGCATCCATAGCCCGTTGAAAGGTAGCTGGGGCATTGGACAGGCCTTGAGGCATCCTTGTGGGTTGAAATAGCCCTTGGTCAGTGATGATTGCACATTTTTCTTGATCAGCAGGGGATAGGTCAATCTGCCAGTAACCAATGATAAGGTCCATGGCGCTGAAGAACTTGGCACCACCCAGTTGGTCCAAGGTATTGTCAATACGAGGGAGGGGATATGAATCCTTCTTGGTAACAGCATTCAGTCAACGGTAGTCAATCACCACACGGTTGCTGCCATCCTTCTTTTTGACAATCAGGAGAGGGGAAGACCAAGGGCTTTTACTGGGGACCAGTAAGCCAGATCCCAATAGCTTCTGAAGCTCTTCTTTATCCACGGCATGATTGGCTTGACTGCCCCGTATAGGTCTGGAGTGGATAGGTGGACTGCCTTGGGTGTCAATATGATGAGCAACATCTGCAGACTTGCCAAGGTCATAATCGTCCTTGGCAAACACATCTTTATACTGGGCAAAGAGCTCCATAGCTTGATCCTTCTGCTCTTCAGAGAGGCCAGATAGAGAGTTGCGGCTTATGACCAATAGCACCAGTGATTGCTCACAGGGTAGACCCAACTCAGAGAAGTCCACAAAGGGGGCAGTCTCCTGCAGGTTTTCATGCTCTTCCAGTCGTATATAAGCCAGAAGCTGGTGTTTGGAGACAACCATAGCTTCACGACTCATGTTGACCAAGAGTATGAGTACCTCCTTCTCACTTGGTATGAGGATTCCTGGTGCAACCCATGGTTCTAGTCTGGAGGCATTAGGGATGCCAAAGATTTCTCCATGAGTGCCAGCTGGTAGAACCAGTGAGAGGCCTGTATTGTGGATCACCTGGGCACCAGGTGGGATAGTCACATTACAGGAGGCGTAGACTGGGATACCCTTGGCTTCCCCAATTGAGAGAGATAGCACCTTGACCTTCTTACTATGCAGCGTATAAGCAACTGGAAGCTCTCTGTCAGCGTACTCCAGATTGATGTAGTGCAGACGTTGTAAGGGCAGGTCAGATGGGCGATCACCATGATAGAACATGGGTATGGAATGGCCCAATATTCCAAATGTATGGTCTCCATGGTTAGTCACAGTGCCATACTGAACCATGAAGCTAGTCCCAATAAGAATGTCATAGCTGTTGTTTTCCAGGACTATAGCAGGAGCAGTGACCATTAGCTTCCCAAAGCAAAGAGGGAGAGAAGAGTAGGCTTCTTTTGCTCTAGTGGTCAGTGGCCCAGCAGTACCAAACTCTTCATGGTAGGCCAAGTCCAGTGCCAGCTTAAGCTTCTTAACCAGCCAAGAGGATATAATGCTTCCAGGGGCACTAGTATCCAGTATGGCCTGGACATGAGTCTTGTTCACTACCAGGTTGATATAGGTGCAATCATGGCAGTCCTCTCTGACCTCCACAATCTTTGAGACCTGGTGTATGCTTAGTCCTTTGAACTTCTCTAGGAAGGTAGCCATGGCAGCTCTCACAGCTGGGCCTACTTCCTTGAGGGATTCTAGCGGTGCTGAGACGTTTACTGTGCACAGCAGCTTGGCCAGTTGTTCAGCACTGTCCTCCTCATGAGTGACTTCAACGCCTGTTTGAGTCAGTTGTTCAGCATAGGGTAGTGATACTTTTCTCCAAGCTATTTGGGGGATAACCACCTCAGGGCAAAGTGTAGTCCAATGAGTTTGCGTGTTAACAGTGAGGACTCAATGGAGGAGGTCCTCTTGAACTCTGTCAGACTCCACATCCTCATGTATTGGTTGAGAGTTGAAGTCAATCAGAGAGGATTCATCCTTAGGGTTGGTCCCAGAGAATGGCAAGGCAGCAGGCCTCTGATCTGGTTTGTCAGGGGGCAGTGGTATGGGGGGAGAGGAGGGTGTCAAAATTACAAAGGCAGCCAAGGATTTCTCCTTGTCCTGGCTGCTTAGTAGTTTTTTGACTGGTCCTCATTGTCCTCCTCAATATCAGCGTCCTTGGCGTAGTCCTCCTCAGTGTCCTGCATGCCTATATGATGGATCTTTTGGCGTGGATTCCTACATTCCCAAGAGAAGTGGCCAGCCATACCACATTTGAAGCAAGTACGGGGGCCATTGTTGACTGGAGCAGGCCCAACCTTGTCAGAAGGCTTGGGCATCTTGACAGCCACGCAGGGTCTATGCTCAGATTGCTGGCAAGGACGGCCTTCAGGAAGAGGGACTTTGAACTCCTCCTTGTAGGTGCATAGGAGGCAGATCAGATCTGGTACGGTGCAAGCGTCGTAAATGCCTGACTTAAGGGCCAGAGATAGTTCCTGGTTGACACATACAGCATTAAGGAGTGCTGACTGCACATCAATAAACTTCACCACACTCATAGACAACAGAGTTTGAGCTTCAAGGTAGAACCTAGAAATGAAGTCTTCTAGGGTTTCCCCCACCTTTAACTTGGTGTCAGCAAAGTTCATCTTACGGCCGAGGAGTGCTTCTTGGCTACCAAATTCTTCTGTCAAGGCTCTGGAGACGCTGGCAAAAGTCCAGCCATTCTCAGGGAGACATGGTAAGATAATGGTTTGAGTCTCAGCATCCAGACAGTTGATGATTGTAGAGTCCCTCATGGCATTGTCTGCACCATACATGGAGTTCTGGTACAGACTAAGAACATGGCCACATTGCTCTTGCAGTCAAACTTGGACAGATTGACAGGCTTGAAGTTGTTGGAGCCATGTTGGAGGGGAGCAGGTGTGATCCTCACTGGAGAGCGGGTGAGACAGGAACGGCTGAGAGTGGAGACAGCAAATCTAGCCTCAGAGGCGCGGCAACAATTTTCCTCTTGCTGGGCTTTGCGTTCACCTTCTCTGTTTTGAGCAGCCCCAGAAGCTTCAGGGGTGGCCAGGACGTCATCCTCAGACTCCAGTACTGGCTCTAATACTCATAAAGTGTTAGGAGCCAACCAGGTGTGGCCCTTATTGCTTTTGTAGCTATGATAGAACTCAGGACTAGAGGACCTTAGTGGACCGTGGTGACTCTTGGAGTTGATGGACAGCCTGTAAGTTGACGGCCAGAATCTTACTGTCCATCCTATTCAATTGGCTCTGGAAGGCGTCCAGGAGAAGTCATTGCTTGTCCAGCTCATCTTGGTAGACCTTGTTCTCCTGATGGTTGATATCCAATTCATCTTCCAGAGAGGTGATGCACTTTTTGTGGGTGGCAAGCTCAGCTTGGAGCAAGGCTATTAATTCCTTGTCTTTTCTGACTTGGGTCTGGCTGTTGGCTCTGTCATGCAATTGGAGAAGTTTGAGACTATCCTGAAGTTCTGACACAGGGTGGTAGCCATCAAACAGGAAGGCAAGATCAGCACTCTGCTGGACCAATTCCGTTTGCATCTTCTTGTAGTGATCAAAAAGCTCAAGGATGTCTTGACCAAGAAGGGCGCTGGAAGGGGAGTTGTTGGTGGCGGCAGAAGTGGGGGTGAACAAGGGGATGGTGGTAAGGCGGCGGGCTAAGACTTCCATCTCATGAGTCAGGCTTCAAACCATGGGGCCAGTCTCCAGCACGTGGCTTGTAACTACACTAATCCAATTGGCATCTACACCCTGATGGGTGAGGGTCTGTACCACATGCACTGGAACTAGC
Source organism: Entomophthora muscae (assembly GCA_014839935.2). Taxonomy (NCBI): domain Eukaryota; kingdom Fungi; phylum Entomophthoromycota; class Entomophthoromycetes; order Entomophthorales; family Entomophthoraceae; genus Entomophthora; species Entomophthora muscae. The sequence goes on from QTSX02000102.1 coordinate 224,327, forward strand.
TTAGCTATACCTGCTTTGATGGCATCAACCCAGTGGAGCATGGTGTTCTGGGTGTTGATGACTTTGGCAAGATACTGATTGACAGTGGTGAAAGTATTGCCAAGCTCAGAGTACAGAACCTGGAGGAACGTCTGTTGGTTAGATACCAGTATTTCCTGGTCATGCACTAGGCTTTGGATGCAGCCCAGGTGCATTTGGTTGTGGCATACGGCAGGATGGGCAAATTGGTGTAGGTAGTCCTTGATATGTTCAACAGTATGGAGGTCACGGCAGAGCTGGTCAGGGTTGAACTGGGAGAGATTCTGAAAGCAACCAAGGCATTTTCAGCAGAAGGCTGCTGAATGGCCAGGTATTCAGAGCAAGAACCATTGCCAGCAGCACCAGCATTCATGGTGTGTATGGCATTACAGATGGCGTCCTCAGAAGGTAAAGAGTTGGTGTCTATCTCCAAGGGGGCAGGGGCTTGTAGGAGCAGTGGTTGACCAAAAACAATAGCTTGGGGGCGTTGATGTTCTGGCATAAATTGGCTTAGGTTGGGCAGGCCATAGGGAGCGCCTGCTCTTTCCCCAGCATGGGCATTAGCAGCAGTAAAGGCTGGTGCCTGGTGGTAAGGAGAAGCAGTGGCAGGAGGCTGGACCAGGGGCATTCCTCCCTCCTCATTGAAAGGACCGCAGGGGTGGGGGCTGTTGGTATTGTAAGACATGAGCGCCAATGTTGTAAAATTTGCAGCAAAGGGTTACTAGTTTCTACAAACAGTTAGTCAGTGACCTAATTCTTAATACTATACTTGTTGATGGTATAGTGACAGCCTATGAAGGACAGAAGAATAATAAGGTGTATAGACAAAACTGGTATTTATTTAGATAGTATTGCACTTATATAGTGTGAGGTGGGGGAATTGCCACCAGAGGCAGGGAGGCATAGACAAAAGAACTTCCAAAATGGAGGAGAGTGGGTTGACACAGCTAAAAGTCTTGCGCAAGAGAACAACCGCTTTTTTGCGGCTTTCCTTAAGGAGGTAGATATAAATAACTTCATTGTTCTATTTATAATCCCAGAAGTAAAGCCTGTGCCTTGTGCGCGTTTGAAAGGTGAATCAAACACCTGTTTTAGGGGCATTTTAAACGTCTTTATCACTAGTAGAATCAGGATGCAATAGTGCAACCGCGTGATTGTTCCATCACTTAATCCCTAGATGGACGACTTTTTGTCTAATTCATTCAGGATCTGCAACAGGGTGTCAGGGGTGGCTCCAATGGGACTGTGGGGTTCCTGGTCACCAGTCCCCAAGTGTGTCCTGGATTGTAGCCAGGGACCGGCTGGAAGGGGATGTCATTCTCTAGTAAGGGAAAATGTATCTCAGAATTATGTATAGGGGTCAAAATGGGCTTTTATTCACTCTCAGAAGGAAGATCCCCTTAGAACCTTCTGGTATATGGCAAGGGGGGTCAAGGAAACAATATGGATTTGCCAATACTTGGAGTCCTCCAACAATATCTTTGACTCCTTGTACTTGGTCTTGGACTCCTGCACCTTAGTCTTGGACGTCTGCTCCTTGGACTTGGACTCTGGCACCTTAGTTTTGGAATTTTGCGCCACACTTAGGATCCAGCTTCTTATTCTTGGGCTCCTGCTCTGTTATCTTGGGTTGTATCAGTCCAACAATGCTCCTGCTGGTGATCAACAGGCTTCCAAAACCTCTTGGCAGAAACTCAGAAGACCTGGGAAAGACCTCCAAAAGCCTTCCAAAAGACCTTGAAAAGACCTGGTAACTTTCCAGCCAGCCCCCTTCTTATAGTGTCCTTTTTCTAACGGTTCCGCCTTCAAAATGGCTTTCTTCATAAGCTTAAACCATTGTTGCTCACTTTTTCCTATAATAACTTAAGCTTACATACTTACTTTCTCAAAAGCTTAAAATATTAATTCACTATTTCCTTGCTTATACTTTAAGCTTTTGGCTTCCAACCAATCATTTTCATCAGGAAACCTGCCAGAAATCAACCAATGAATGCAGAGCGCATAAATAGACCATTCATGAAGTTTCACTGGGATCCAACTATGAAAATAATTTCCACAGCTCAAACCGCTCAAATTGACAACTCTTCACGCACCAAAGTGTTAACTGGTCTATTATTCTGGCACCAGTCTTCCCTGAATTCAACCTAAACCCATTTAAATAGTAGAATACTATTTAAATTGTTTTATCTGGACCTCTTCAACGTTTTCACCATATATTTACAAATATAGTGAAATCCAAGGAAAACGTCCCACCAAAACAACTTTGTATCCCACTCTCATAGCAACATACCTTTGTCTATCCTAGGAACTTAATAAATAAATATCTTACCCACAATTCTATCCACATTCCTTCTTGATTTTAATACTAAGCCAAGGCAAAATATTCCACATCTTTCCACTTTGGTAAATCAATTCAGCAAAATCTTGGCTCATTTCTCCAAACCACCAGTTCTTCATCATCATCTTTGGAAGTTTCAGCCAGCTCATATTCCAGCTCTTTAGCTTAACCAGCAATCAGTCCATTAAATTCATCAGTCCTCTGGCTACTCCTGCAACACAATCTTCTGGTCCTTTGGCCAACCTGCATCATGATCAGCTAGTCCTGTATCATAATCTCTGAGCCCTCTGCTTATCCTCAACCAGTCTCTCAATAAATCCTCAATAGGAACCTCCTTAGTTCCCTCTGAACACTGAACCATATTGGTTCCCACAATTTAATATGAATCAACAGTCTGTCAACTAGCCTTCACTGTGATCAAACAGTCCCTCTCACTAGTCTTCTTTGTTAATTCTGTGAACCACCTTGGTTCTTTATCTCAGTCCCCCTTACCAGAACTTGTAGACCCAGGAATGAGTCTACATTGAACTGGCGTTTGACTGGGCCCTTGCAAGTGGAACTCTAATTAGGCATTTAAACCATATATTAATGTCTATGCATTGTCTTTACTCACCCAGGTGATTAAGTCTGAGCTTTCAGTTGCAGAGTAGTCAGCTCTACTTCCCAGAGGCCTGATCACACCAAGTTCTGCAGCTTGCTTCCCCAAGAAAACCGCCTTGGTGACTCCTCTGAGCAAATCTATGCCCTCCAATGCTCGCTTTGGGTTCCCCCAAAGCTCCCATAGGGGCATAAACAAGGAAACCCTACCAGTCTGTTAGGTAGGGTGCTTGCTCACAGACCTCCTGTAAGTGTATTAGGGTACGTAGAGCTCTCAAAGCTCTTCCCCTCCCTGGCAGCCCGCGTTACCCACCAGGGGTCCAAAACCTACTCCCCCCAGACAGACAAAGTTCCCTGCTTGCTATCTCAGTCTCCACCCTTCTGCAACCACAGTTCCCTGCAAGGTGAAGAACTATAGCCCAAAGCAGCCAATATCTTCTGTTGGGTGGAGGCAACATCTGCCCTGGTAGTCCTTTTTTACCTACCAGCCAGGCCTTACTTACCATAGTAGACCATATTACCTACTAGGCTCACCTCACTTACCCTAGTAGTCCTATGTTACCTACTAGACTCACCTTACTTACCCCTAGTAGTCCTATGTTACCTACTAAGCTCACCTTCAACAAACAACCAAAATTTTTCTTGGCCAACATTAGCCCCGCCTGCAAACCACCAAACATGTGGATCATCACAGGGACCAGGTAGGCAGCAGGATTGTTGTACTTCCTGTTGAAGATCAAAGGGTAGATGGTGATTGCTTTGCCGTCACGGACAATTTGATAGGGTTCCTTGGGTGTGTTTGGGCGGGTGTACCACTGCAAGTCTTCCAAGGTCCAGGGTTTGTGGTCAGGATTTGGGGGGTACTCAGTGAAATGCACATGGCCAAATGGAGCGTTGGGTGGACAGTAGTAGTCAAAGGCTTCAGGTTTGTCAACTAAAGTCTAGCTATCTATCCCAATGGATGGGTACTGACGCTTGGGTGTATGCAGATGAAAGAGTATCAAAAATATGTAGTGAAACAGATTGGTGAACCAAAGGTTCATAACAACTTTATTGGTAAGGATGATGATACAAAACTTTTTCAGGTGCTTCTGGCTTATATACTTACTCACATGCAAGTGCCTCTGGACATTCTTCTGGTGCTATCTGTGTGGTAAGGCTTGACATCTCAGGTTCTGCTGTTTGGTTGGCTGCTTCATGGTCATGTTTGGGGTTTTCAGGAACAGTTGTTTTTCTTTTTGGTGGTCCATCTTGGCTTGGCTGGCCATTGGTTCTAGCAGGTTTGGCTTCTGGGTTTAAAGGGGGCTTTCCCAATCTGATCACCTTTTTTGAGCTGGCTTGACAGGCTTTCCTGAGGCCAAGGAACTTGATTAAAAAATGGGTCCCTAATTGGGGACCCCAAATTACTTAATGGAGGGTGGGCTTGAACTTGGTTTACTGGGCAGCTAAAAATAGCCTGCCCAGGCCCAGCCAAACCAACCAAGGCTTGGGTGTATCTTTTGGGGCCCAGAATGGGCCCTGCAGCTACTGCCAGGGCAGGAATGGTTCCTGCACTTGAATTTGCTTCAAAAAGTAAAAATCCAGGTGAAGGCAAATCTCCCCCACCCACTAGCCCCACCTGGTGGCTAGGAGCAGGTTCAATTCCCGCCTGGGGCATTGACATTGTTACTTTTGTAACACACCTGCAGATTTTTGGGTTTAAACCAGAGCAGGATTTGACTTCAGAAAATCCTCTAAGGCTTGATAAGTCAAAATCACCCACATTGACGCTCCCCACGCTGAAGGTTCCTGTTAACTTGACCAATCAGTGGGCAGGCCTAGCCATAAACCCCAAAATAACTTGGGACACCACGGAAGGGGAAACAAAGAAACTTCCTATAGGACGCAGGCCACCCAGAGATGACCAATACCGTGACCCAATAAGGAAACTTGAGTATTCTCAGTTCAAACCAGCCAATGAAATAACACCCGCAATAGATGCCACCAAGGACTGGAAAAACCTGGTAAACAGTAGCACCTGGGCATAAAAAAATTGGTAAAAGTTTTCCCATGACAGATGGGCATACTTATACCCTGGGCTTCCAGGAAGTTTCCCATTGCCATTCTTGCAATAAAGTGACATGAACCTTTGGTTCAACCAGGTTATTCCATATTTAAAATTAGTTCTATTTCATTTAAAGTCTACCTCCCACGGTTCTGCACCTCATACCCATCAACCCCAAGAAACCGCAGACCAGCTTCCTGATCTTTATTGTCCACCAGAAGCTCCCTACGGCCCAGTACATTTCACCGAGTACCCCCCCAACCCTGCGTATTTGGAGTTCACCCTAGAGGAAATCCTAATATACAACCCTGAGGCAAGAACTAGAGAGACCAAGACTGTTTACAGGGAAGGCTAAAAAATCACTATACCTCCCCTGCTATTCCGCGACAAGTACAACCACCTGCCCGCATATTCAGTCCCAATGACTCTGCCTCTCACACCGCGGCCTGACCACCTGCAATAATCTGTTGCCGCTAATGAATCCAGTTCCACCCAGATATTTGGAGTGATGTACATCACTCTTACTGACTCAATAGATTCTATGGTACCTGCCAGCGGACCTTGGGCTCTCCTGGGCAAATTGTTATCTTATATTGTAAAGTTAGCTCCAATCTTGTGATGAGCCCTCCCTACCGGGCCCGCGGGCCATCTACCCACAAGTTCCCAGGAACCCCCCACAGGCTGGATCCCTGACAGATCCAGTCTTGGGCAGGCAGCCTGTTGTTTTCAGGGGTGACCCAGGCCGGGTTTTTGTGGGCAAAGCCCACCACAAGAGGGAAGCTAACTTAAAAAGGTAGGTGTCAGGGACCCACTTGGCAGGGAACAAGCTCTCTAGTTGGTGGGCCAAGGCCCCTAAGTTAAATCCTGCTATTACCAAGCCAATAGGAACCATGACCATTACAAGGTGTCCTAGGTGTCCCAGGTAAGCAGATCTTCCAAACATAGAACTGAACCAACCAAGTAGGTAGTATCCTACTATGCACATCAAGAGGTAGAAAGAGGCGTAAGGTCTAACCAGAGCAGGTTTGGCAGGAGGCAGAGTGAATGAACAGCCATATTGGAACTTGCGTCCCCAATGTCCAGAAGGGTATTTGAACCATCCATTGGAAAGGGATTCCTTTTGGCGGGATTCATCTGGAGAGGAGTTGTACCAGTCAGTTGTGGGTGTTGGGTTTTCCAAGGCCGATACCACTGGCAAAAAATAAGCTAGAAACCAGGATAGGAATATAATTCCTCTCATGGCTTCAAAAATATGTTATCAGAAGATGAAGGAGTAGCAGGTGTAGAATAAAGTCTTTATTGTTGGAACAAGTAGGAATCATAAGGATATCCCACTTAAATACACTTGAAATAGAGGCTGAACATTTTAAAAGGATAGTGAGATGGGAGAGGATTTACATTATGGATACATTACTCTTATGGCTAAAATTATTAGTTTTACCATGCCCCAATGGATCTGGACCTTAATAATATGTACAAGTTTATAATAAAAAGAGAAGCAACAGAAACAAGCCACAAAACTATGAACAATTAAGCGGTTCATCATCTGTATCTCACTGTAAGTTAAGTGCGGAGCTTGGTCAAGATATAGAAATGATGGATTCCAGAGCAGCAGACCAGTGGCAAGCAGCCAATCAGATGAGGAGCGGTAAGTGACATCCTCAACTTGCTTATTAACCAGTTCAAAGATGAAAGCAAGCGCAAAAGCAAATTTTGAATCAATTAAATTCAAATAAAAAGGTAATCTACGTTGGTTTGTAGCAGATAGACTAACATTTGACTCTTTTTTAGGGTTCAGAGTTCAATTCCTGCCTGGCTTAAGGCCAGAGTTATCCAAGCCTAGAAGGCTTTTGCTCTTTGTTGTTTGTCCTTCTATACTGCTGTTAAAACCTTCAATAGAGTTAATGTAGTCAGGGGAAGAATCCCTGACAGTAGGAGACCAATTTGCCCACCCAGGGCCACGAGCCAGCGGCCAGGATTATAGTGTCAATCACCCCCGTGAGGGTGATGTACACAATCCCAAACAGCTTACCTGTGTGGTTGGTTGGAAGGTTGGGTGAGGAAGCAGGTATAGGTTTTGGGGTCACAGGTGGTTCCATGGGAAGGTTGTAAGCAGGAATATAGTTGAATTTTCCTCTGAATAACTTGGGTGCTGAAAATATCCATGGACCCTCTCAGTTGTATCTAACTGCAGATTGTATGTGGGCCAAAGGATCAAGTTTGAGTATCTTTTCTGGGGTGTAGTCCTTGTATTTGGGTTTCAGAGGGTAGTCAGTAAAATGGACGGGTCCAAAGGGTACACCAGGAGGACAGAAAATTGCAGGCAGTGGGGCAGGAGGGCCAGAGGATCTTGAACTGAATTGGTAGATAGAAAATACAAAATAAGGCAATAGCTGCATGAGCCAAAATAACATAACCTTTATTCAAAAATGGCAATAAGGTTTGAGTGCAGAATCTATAGGCATATATAGCATCCCACCTCCAAACTTAGTATTTTTCATAAGGGCTTCATCAAAATATCAGGAAAAGTGCAGGCGGGTGGCCAGAAGGCTTGGGTGGAGGAGCGGCAAAATGGCACTTCAGCTGGGTGTCCTCTCATTGGTCATAATGTCCAAATCAATCACTTGATTTTGGGCTGTGGTCACGGGGTCAGGCCCAAAGCCCGGATTTTCCTTTGGTAGTTGAATTTGATTAGTTACCCAAGAGGACTTCAAGTTCATGAAGTTCACAGAGGCAACTTCTCTGCCTTCATTAGGCAATTTGAGAAGCTCCTCCTAGGGCGCCACCATAGTTGACCCTGCACTGGTATTCTGGCTTTGGGACTTAGCAGGGGTTTCAGCTTGCGGGAGCTCAACCTCAGCAAAATGTGGGCGGACGGGTTTGCGGTCCACGGGCCCAGCGGCCCACAGGAATTCAGGTTCAGGGTTCAAATCCCGCCCTTGGTTCTGGGTTTCCAGGGGTAATGAATTGTCAATCCTGATATACACGTTAAGTATACTAGGGAACATTAACCTGGATTGAGAAGCTCCACTAGGACTAAAATCAAATAGAAAATTCAATCTTGATAACCATGTTTAGACATGAAAATCAATTAAAATATAAGATTGTCTAAAATAGGCTCTAGTAAAATATTATATGCTTCAAATCACTAATATAAAAAGGCAACTGTGGTAAGTTTGACTCCCTGGTGCTCAACACTATAGTAAAGTGAGAATTCAGCTTTTTCCCTGATTGACAACTGGAAAGTGACACTTTTTTAATTAACAGATCTTGATGTACTGAAATTCTTTAATATAAAATTTAAGCCTTAAAGCTAAATTATACTAAAGTGACCCCAGAAAGCACAGAAATGCAATAAAAACAGTACCCTAATTAATAAAAATAAGGAGAAATAAGCAATTATTTCTCATTTTACTATGTAATTTACACTCTTCATTATAAAAATATTTTTTATTACCATAAAAATTAAAATTCAAATGAACCAAAAATAAACACAAACACAAAAAATAAATTTATGCAAAATATGAAGAAATTTAATTTTTTTTGATATAGTTTATATAAGCAGAACTGTGAACATCATATGTTTTATTAGGAAATTAAAAAAAATTAAGATATTTCACTTACTTTCAACTATAAATATTCATTTCAAACTTACCATGCATACATAAAATAATCACTGCTATCTAATATATTAAAAAACTTAAAAATTAAAACTAAAACTGAATGATCAAAACTAAAAAGTAAAAATTAAAGCTAAAAAGTTAAAAGTTAAAAGTAAAAATCATATAGCTGAGCAAGCAAGTTTACTCCTCATCCTTCTTCCCTTTTTCATTTTAGCCCCTTCCAGGAGTGCAGTGGTGATAAGCTCAAGCTGCTGCTTAAGCTCCAAGGCCTTGTATTTGTGCTTAGCCGCACCCTGGATGGCCTTGGTGAAGAGGGTGGAGCGGGTTGTAGGCTTGGTGGGGGGACGCGGTTGGCCAAGTCACGCAGCTTGGAGATGGGTTTCCCCCTGCTCATGCTGCAGAAGAGAAAATAACTTGTTAAACTTTGGGTGAAGCCCAAAGTTGCCTTGAGATGCTTGTGATAAGCCTCTAGCACCAAAGTGGTCTTGAGCTCACCATTCACCGCCGCCCAGTACACATTCCAACTGGCCTTGGCTCTGGCCTTGCCTCGCCTCACCTCTGTGTGATGACCTTCCCAATCCACTGGGGCTTGAAGTACTCAAGGAAAGGCTTAAACTCTGGGCTCTTTGCTATGTAAGGATCATTTGAGAGCACCTCAAACCCCTGTGCAGTGTGCTCTGGCTTTAAAAAAGCCAAGGAACTGAATTGTGCCAGCACAAATTTGAAGGTGTCCAAAGTGTCCCTCTGGCTCAACCTACTAAGCTCAGTGTGGGCCTGCAAGTTACAAGCAACTGCTTGGCAGAAGTAGAAGCGGCACCCCTGCACCTCCCTGCTGAACAGCTGCTCAAATGCATTGAACTGAGCAGGCTCAAAGTCCATCATGCACATGTGAGGCCCAAGAGCTCTTAGCCTCACCCTTTCCTCCGAGTCCAGGGTGGCCTGGTCCTTGTCAGAGGCAGATGGGTTAACACAGGTGTGGGGGGGGGTCTTCTTGGATTTGTCATTGTTGGCAGGAGGAAGGAGGGCAATTGTTTGGCAAAGGATTGAGAATGCACATGTATAAATGGCCTCAGTGGCCCCAGGAAGAAGAAAGAACACAAGTGGAATCACCCAGATGTCAATCTGGGTATGGATCACCCAGAGCTGCTTGAACATCCAGGGGCAAGTGGCAAAGGTACCATCATCTAGCCAGGTTGAAGCCCTTTTTAATTCCAGCAGGCTTTGCTTAGTGGCATAGCAAATTATATGGTCTTTGCTACCAGGCCCGTTATCATGGAGGAGGAAGCACTCCCCACCCGGAAGCTGCTTGAGCTCGTGAGTGAGTGTAAGCTCAGAGAGGACGTCCAAAGCCTTGGGGGGAGGGGGATTGGCAGAAATTCTCTTATTGCTGATGATTTAACAAGTTGTTCCTGAGTGAGAACTAACTTAAGATTTTTGGGCTTCAGGTGCTGGGGGGCCTTGTTGGCCAGATCTGATGCGCGGAGGTTGGCAGATGTTGGGATGAATTGGACCAGGTACCACTTCAGCATACAAGTGATCAGGTGATTAGGGGGCTTGCAGGTGTGCTCCTACTTTTCTGCAGTAGCACGCTCCCAACCCTTGGTGTTTAGCCGGGCCCTGCAAGTCTTGTCCTCACATACAAAGTGTTTTCTTTTGGTTTGTTGTTTTTGATTATTACAATTGAAAATGTAATTATCAGCAACGTACCCAGGACCACCCTTTACCAACATGATCAGGAAGTAACAGGGAAAGCACTAGGGAACTTTGAACTCTCCATCCATATTGCAAATATTGTGGATGGCCAGTGGATCCCAAGCCACATGACCAGAAGCTTTGAACTTCTTGGAGTACTCCTCAGGCTCATCTTGGGGGTCAGATGAGGGAAGAGGGGAAGAGCCATTGGGAGGAGGAGGGGAAGGATTCTTTGAGGACTGCTTAGATGCCTCCTTTTTCTTACCAGAAGAAGAGGTGTGCTCCTTGGCAGCCTTTGAATTCTTGGTGTATTGCTCCTTGGTGGGCTCAGAGTTGGCTTCTGAGTGGTAAAATGAGTGATCAGTAAGATCACCACCAGATTTATTGGGAGAGGCATTTTTGGGGGAAGGTGAAGGGGATGTGGAAGATGAGGGTGGAGGGGAGGGATGAGTAGGAGGAGATGGGGTGGGGGGAGATGGGGTTGAAGACTTTGCCTTTGCAGGCTTCTTGGCACGCTTGGGAGTGGAGGCAGTTTCTTTGGAGCCCTTAGAGGCTTGGCGCTTGGGCTGTTGGCTGTTCTTGTTTGATCTTGTCTAAAGAAAAGTTTAGTTTTGTAAATAAAGCAGCGTGAAAGATATTAAACACAAAGAGGTAAAGTAAAACAAAAGCCAAGTAAAAAGTATGCAAAGAAAATTTTATTTGGCAAGAAAAAAACATAAAAAAGTAAATAGAAGCAAAATAGAAACTCAAAGTATAGATATAAAGGTAAAAACATAAAAAATAAGTGAATTTATGATCAAGCATCAAAGATTTAGGTTCAGCATAACATCTTAGGGCTAAATAAATGTAAAAGTATAATGAAAATCAAAAAAGTATATAAAAGTTATATATAAAGTAGCAGAAAGAGTAGTAGATTATAATTGCAAAAAAATTATTATGTGGAATTTTTTATTGGGAGTTGAAAATTCAAAACATAGTAAAGTGTTGAGTTTGGCACTGTTGATCAGCTGGAAAAAGTTGAATTCGCACTGTCAAGTAGGCCAGAGTCAAGCAGAAAAATTAAATTTACTATGTTTTTTACATATAAAACTTGCTTAAATTTAAAACAGGTTTGAAAGTTAACCCAAAAACAAGGCAGTTTCATATGCTCAAAAATAAAAAATACAACATAAGTTAAAAAAGTTAATGAGTAGGAAGGTGTTTATTAGTGATTAATTATTGCTGTGAGGATCTGGGAGTGAATTATTTACCATAGTGTTGGTTAAAATGTTAAGAAGCTCTTTGTACTAATACCCAAGTTAAAGTGTCAAGTGAATGAGTGTTGAGTGGCGCTCATAGTGCGTCACTTATTAATTTAGCCTTAATTCCAAGCCTTTGATTAGTTAAATCCAAAACTGATTGGGTGGCAAGTGGATAGAGTCAAACAAAGAAGGAGTCAAGTTTCCATTTTTATAAATTACATATGAAATCTCTTAATAAATTGTGCTTAATTTATGTGGCACCACATAATCCACAAACCCGAGAATGACATAATGTAAAAAAGTGGGGTATTTGATTAATGTCTATACCACTAAATCCAGTATAGTGGTGCTTGGGAGCCTAATTGACAACTATGGACACTAATAATAAAAATATAATAGTTAATAAAAATTTATATAAGTGCATATATATTTTATTAATAAAATTAAAATTTTGCTTAAAAAGTGTCGAACTAGTCACTTTTTGTTTTAGAGTGTCAAACACAGGTTTTTTCATTTCTACTAGTAACTTTACTTATAAATTGCCCCTTAAATTGGTATTTTAGCTAACTGAATTATTAAACAGAGTCAAATTCAAGTGAATTTAAACTCAGTTTTTGGTTTCAAACCCCAAAATCACTAGTAAAAATTAGCTTAAAATCAGTTAAGCCAAAAATACTAATAGATTCACTTATGTGGCACTTGACTCCCTGGTACTCAACAAAGTGTCAAGTACCAGGGAGTCAATTTCCAGGGAGTCAAACTTATCACAGTTGCCCTGAGCCTGATAGCTTGGATGCCGCAATACTGTCAGAATTATCCCGACATAAATTACATGGACAATAAAAATTTGGAATTATCCAAGATCTGGGCCAGGTAGCATTGAAATTGCAATTTACCAAAAGATGAGGTTTATTCCTACAAAACACGTGAATAGATTAATGCATGAATATTTCTATTCATGCAAGCATGTGAAGGAATTCCCCTTGACAACTTTAATATGTGGAAACTTTGGCTCAAAACACCCAGGAAAAAACAACCAACAACAAAGTCTTAGCACAGGTTGGACTCTGGATTTGGAGCCAGTCAGGGATCAAACCCTGAACCCTAAGTAAAGCGCCTAGTGTTAGTACAACATCAATATTTCAACTTACACTACCTAATTGTATTGATGCTAGTCATTTGATTTCTTTCTTGCTCTTGCTCTTGGATTTGCAAATGTTAGTAGACTAGTAAGCAACATCACTTACTGCTTGAGCTCTGATTGGCTGCCTGGACCTTTGTTGACACCTGCCAACCCGCTCATCTTATATTTCTACTCAGTGCTGTCTCTATGTGATACCTTCAAGACCCAGAACCACTTATTGTTTATGTCTCAACTTGTGGCTTGCTGTTTGAGCCTTTCCTTTATCAATTTAATATACCTTATTATTAAGATTTGTTTACAACAATCAGTGTTGACACACCTCTCTTCAGCCATAAGGCTGATAAAACTTGGTTTTATCTCCTCCCATTCTCAAGTATCCTCTTAAAGGTTTATAAATAACCACTTTGGTATTTAAGTGAGATCAATTTACTATTTTTACTTGTTCCAACAATAAAGATTATTTTTTCTATCCCATCTTGCACACACTTCTATTTTGACTTCCTCTTAGAACCATGAAAGGAAATTATTTCCTGTTCTGGTTTCTAATCTCTCTACTGTCTGTTGTCCTTTCCCTTGAAGGACCAACCCGTACCACTGATTGGCAAAACTCCTTACCAGATGATTCTCAGCAAGAGAAGTCCCTGGCTCATGGATGGTTTAAGTATCCTACTGGACATTTGGGGAGAAATTCCACTATGCTGCTCCACTCCTAAGCCTCCTGAAGCTGAGGTTCCCTTGGTTAGACCCAACACATCCTTCTATCTGTTGATATACCTGGTAGGATATTATCTCTTAGGAAGGGTTAGCTCACTTATAGGGAGATTTGCCTACCTAGGTCATGTTGGTCACCTTGTTATGGTCACAGTTCCCATTGGTTTGGTTATTGTAGGGCTAAATCTAGGGGCCTTGGCCCACAAGATTGGGGAAATATTCCCTTTCAAGTGGGTCCCTGGCAGTTTGTTGGCCTCTCTTGGGCTCCCTACTCAGAAGCTCAGAAACCACCCCTTCAAGCCAGCTGCTTTACGCCACTATCATTAAGAGCCTGGCAGTCACCTTAATAACAGCCATTGTCAGTTTTACCATTTGGTTTGCCTGGTTACACAGACCAAGGAATCTGTCTCTTCTAACAAATCAGCACCACAACAGTTCCAGAATCAAACAGTTTTTTAAATCATATCTTGGCAGCCTCTCCTGACAATGACAAAGGAAACAAGATTTTGATGCTTCTTGCTTTTTCTCAATCCTTATTTGAGCCGTCCCTCACAATACCAGAACAATGCCCAGAAGGTGCACTGCGTGGCCAAGAAACTCATTGGGAAAGCACATATCTGGTATGCTAAGGCCACTCTTCAAGGAGAGAAGCTCTTAGACAGTTACCCAGCCTTTTGTAACTCCTTTCTAGCCACAGTGGTCCCTGCACAATCAATCAAAGAACTCAGAGACTGCATCATGAACCTATACCAGGGAATAATGGCAGCCAAGGACTACATTGAAGAATTCTCTCACTTGAAGGAAGCTATTTGTATGACAGATTCAGAAGCATGCTATCTCTTTCAGAAGAAGCTTGCCCCAGAACTTAAGAACTTCCTCTCCCACCACGTTTTATCATATGTTACAAAAGTAACAGCTTCAAGGCCCCGGGCAGGAATTGAACCTGCTCCTAGCCACCAGGCAGGGCTAGCGGGCAGGGGAGATTTGCCTTCACCTGGATTTTTGCTTTTCTAAGCAAATCCAGGTGCAGGAATAATTCCTGCCCTGGTGACAGCTGAGGGGCCTGTTCTGGGCCCCAAAAGCTACGCCCAAGTCTTGGTGGGTATGACTGGGCCTGGGCAGGCTATTTTTAGCTGAAGAGTAAACCCAGTTCAAGCCCACCCTCCATTAAGTAATTTGGGGTCCCCAATTGAGGACCCCTTTTTAAATCAAGTTCTTTGGGCTCAGGAAAGCCTGTCAAGCCAGTCCAAAAATGATGATCAAATTAGGAAAAACCCCATAAACTCAGAAGCCAAACATGCCAGAACCAATGGCCAGCCAAGCCAAGATGAACCACCAAACAGCCAAACAACTGCTCCTGAAAACCCCAAAAATGACCATGAAGCAGCCAACCAAACAGCAGAACCTGAGATGTCAAGCCTTGCCACACAGATAGCACCAGAATAATGCCCAGAGGCACTTGCATGTGAGTAAGTATATAAACCAGAAGCACCTGAAAAAGTTCTGTATTGTCATCCTTACCAAATAAAGTTGTTATGAACCTTTGGTTCACCAATTTGTTTCCATACCTATTTTTGATACTCTTCCATCTGCATACAATAAAGCGTCAGCACCCCTCTACTGGGATAAATAGTCAGACTCCAGTTGACAAAACCAAAGCCTTTGACTACTACTGTCCATCCAACGCATCATTTGGCCCTGTGCATTTCAATGAGTATCCCCCAAATCCTGACCACAAACCCTGGACCTTGGAAGACTTGCAGTGGTACACCCGCCCAAATGCACCCAAGGAACCCTATCAAATTGTCTGTGAAGGCAAAGCAATCACCATCTACCCTTTGATCTTCAATGGGAAGTACAATAATCCTGCTGCCTACCTGGTCCCCATGGAGCCACCCCTGACACCCAAACCAACCATCTCTACCCCACCCACTTCTGACGTCACTGGTCAGAACAGTCAATTTCTGGGGGTGCTTTACCTGGCGCTCACAGGATTGATTGACTCTGCCTTGCCAGCAGCCGGGCCTTGGGCTGTGGCTGGGAAGGCCCTTTCCTACCTGGTAAAGTTAAGTCCCATCATCTGGTGGGCCATGCCAGTACCTGCTTTGACTCCTCCCTCACCTGCTGGAGCTCCACAGTAATTTTGGTATCCTACACCAGATAAATTCTCTGATATCACTAAGGAGGTTCTTAAATGGTCATCCAAGGTCAAGCAGCTCCCCTCTTGAAATGGTGTCAAGACTCCTCCTCCACAAAGCCCAGAAAGTACTGTAGAGATTTCCAAGGGCCTAGTTTCTAAACCTGGGGGAGAAAACCAACTTTCCCCCAAAGAAAAGCAACATCAAGCTTGTGAAGGACTATGCTTGTACTTTGGTCAATCAGGACACTCATCCAAAGACTGTCAGGCATTATCCAAGGTACAAACCTCTTCCAATCATCTTCTTTTGGCAATGATGCCAATAATTCTTCAACTCAGTCTTACGCTTTTTTGTCTGTTTCTCTAGATCACAAATTTGGGACAACCTCAAGTTACGCCCTGATTACTACAGGAGCAATGGGAAACTTAATTGATCAAGACCTCTTGTTGTCCCTAGGGCTCAAGACCATGGAATTGGCATCAGTAAGACTTTTTGAGGGGACACCTGTGCAAGTAGGCCACTTGACCAAAACTCTCCATGTCCAAGTAGGAGATAACCTATACCATCTACCATCCTCAACCCTCTCCAACTTGGCTTTTCCCTTAGTACTGGGGTTCCCCTGGTGCCAGGATTCCAAGTTACAGTTTAACTGGGATATCAATCCAGTAACACTCTATTCTCATGGGAAGACCACTAAGGTACCTCTCAAAAAGCCCTACCACCAGGTCCCAGAGAATTTCACAGCATACCTAAACTCCTTACTCTTTATGGGGGATCAAGTGGATGCCTCTATCCTGGATGAAATATGTAATTCAAAAGAAGCCTTTAGCAAAGAGATCTGCTCCTAAATTCCTGATAGAAGACAATCCAACCTAAGAATTGATCTGATACCCAGTTCCTCCTCTACCTGGGGTAAACTTTACCCTATGAGCTGGGCTCAAGGAATTGCCATGAAAGCTTACCTGGACAAGAACTTAGCTAAAGGATTTATGCAATGATCCAATCCCCCCTGCTTGTCACCTATGTTTTTTTATGGTAAAAGCTGATGGTTCCTTAAGATCAGTTGTAGACTTCACCAAATTGAAAACCATCACCATAAAGAACAGAAAACCCTTACCATGTTCTGAGGAACTCACCAATAGACTTACTCATTCCAAAGTTTTCTCCAAGCTAGACCTTTGCAGTGCATATAACCAGATCTACATTGCTGAAGGTCATGAATAAAAGACTGCAGTCCACACTCTCTTTGGGATCTATGAGTATCTGATAATGCTTTTTGGCCTGAGTAATGCGCCTGAAGCTTTCCAAAGACTAATGAGTGAGGTACTTTTTCCCTTGCTCAATGTCTTTGTGGTTGTCTACCTTGACAACATTTTGGTATATTCTCAGGATAAGAAGTCTCACATTACTCACCTACAGGAGGCCTTACAGTTACTCATCAACAACAGGCTGGTCTGCAAACTTGAGAAATGTGAATTATTTGTCACAGAAGTTGAGTTCTTGGGATACAAGATCAACCCAGGCGGTTTTGCTGTTGCTTCCTCCAAAGTACAGGCAGTTCTTGACAGACCTAGACCTACCACTTATACCAAGCTCTGCAGTTTCTTGGGCCTCACAAACTTCTGCCGCAAATTCATTAAGGAATTCTCTGCTACCACTCTACCTCTCACACAGCTTACCTCAAAAAAGGTCCCTTTTGTTTGGTCTTTGGAAGCAGACCATGCCTTTGAGTCTCTCAAGAAACTTTTTACCACAGCTCCCATCCTTCTTTGCTCAGATCCTGAGCGCCAATTATTTTTGGACACAGATGCCTCTGAATTTGCCCTGGGTGGAGTGTTTTTGCAGCTTAGGGAGGATAGTGAACTCCCTCCTGTGGCGTTCTACTCCTACAAGCTCTTGGACAGAGAGAGGAACTATCATGTGTATTAGAAAAAACTATATGCTATTGTCAAGTCCTTGGATCACTGGCGCCTCTAATTGGAAGGGAGTTAATTCCCTGTACTCATTAGAACCAATCATAAAAACTTTCTTTACTTTAACAAGAAGAGGAATGTTAGCCCTTGACTAGCCAGATGGGCAATTGACCTTCTGGCTTTTGACTTTAAAATCAGTTACACCCCTAGACACCAAAAATATAGTACCAAATGCAATAAGCAGATGGGAGGACTTGGACAACCCAAACCAGTCATATGAGAAACACAATGAGTGTGCTGTACTCTCAGAAGATAAGTTTCTCTTCTGCATTATGGCCTTATCATATATATCAACTTTGGACCAGGACATCATTGCATCTCAGCCCCTTGAGAAGGAGAACATTCATACTGGTCTTAATCTAAGCAACAGATCTTGGTTCAGAAATGGAAGCCTCTATGTACTAACCAATGAACACCAACAGACTATTCTTGAAAGCTTTCATTATTCCCCTCTTACAGGAAATAGGGGAATACATAAAACACTTACAAGAATCCAACAAAGATAATGGTGGCCCAATATTAAGAAATTAGTCACAAAATACATCTCAGCATGCATAACTTGTGGCCACAACAAACCTTCCACAATGAAACCACAAGGACTGCTCAAACCTCTTCCTATATCCCCTTATCCTTGGCACTCTATATCAATGGATTTTATTGTGGAACTCCCAAAGAGCAGCAAGATAACAGGCATCTTTGTGGTGGTAGACCGTTTGACAAAGTATGCAATCTTCATTCCCTTAAAGCACACTACTGCAGCGGACACTGAAAACATGCTCCTGACACATGTAATTGAAAACCATGGAATTAAAAACAACATAATATCAGATCAAGGTACCAATTAACATCCAAGTTCTGGCAAGCTCTAATGAAAGCATTGTGTGTCAAGACTCTGATGTTCACCTCCTTCCACCCTCAGACCAACAGCCAAACAGAAATAGTAAATCAAGTTCTGGAAGGCTTCCTCAGGAACTATGTAAACTTGCAACATGATGACTGGGTAGCCCTGCTACCTCTAGCCCAACTATGCTACAATACCAATCACCATGATTCTGTTGGGTGTCCCCTTTCTTTGCCAAGTATGGTTATAATCCTGAAGACCTTCCTGACCCTCCAACCAGCAGCACTATTCCTTCTGCGCACCAATGAGCGGCCTTGTTACTCAAGTATCATCAGTGCCTCATAACACAACTGGAGAAGTACATCCTTCAGTACAAGATACAAGCTAATAAACATCAAAGAACTCCAGAAGACATCCATGTTGGGGACTATTTGTTTCTTAATGCCAAGAAATTTAAGCTGGACATTCCTGGTTGAAAACTAGGCCCAAAGAAGATAGGTCCCCTTTTGATAACTGAAAGACTGTCTGAGGTGAACTTCCAACTCAAACTCCCTGAAAGTTCCTCCGCCCATGATGTATTCCATGTCAGTCTCTTGACAAAATTCAAAGGTTCTTTAAATGACCTGGCTCACAAAGATCCTCCTCCTGTTGTCTTAATCCATACTCCTGAATGGGAGATTGAAGACATTCTCAATCACCACAACTCCTGAGACAAACATTAAAAATTAGTTAAATGGAAAGGTTACAAAGTAGAATCTAATTCCTGGGAACCTGAAGAGAACTTGAAGAACACCCCAGAAGTCCTCTCACTTTACAAGGGTTCTCTGGAAGAGAAGGGCCTTCCTGGAGAGGAGAGTTTCAGGGAACTTTTCATTGACAACTTTAATTATGTGGAAACTTTGGTTCAAAACACTGTCAGGAATATTCCTGACATAAATCAAATTCTGACTGAAGGGCAATGTTGGAAAAAATAGGAGTATTTCCAGTCAAAGAGGCAAAATTTAATGAAGACTTACCCCTTTAATTGAGGGAAATAAAAACCAGACAAAGGAAGAAACAGAATTTAAAAGCTGAAATAATTTATCATCTGGGCAGGCGCCCACTGCAACTGCCAGCACCCTCTGTCAGCCTCCCAGCGCCCAACCAGCCGCCAGTGGGCCTCCTGATGGCCCTCTGCTCGCCTGCCAACCCCCCACTGCCCAGCCAGCTGCCTGCCAGCCTGCCAGCCTCCAAGCCGCCAGCCAGGCCCCTGTCAGCCACCCGCTTGCCCACTCAGCCGCCAGCGGGCCTGCTGCCAGCCCCCAGCCCCCAGCCCACCTGCTTGCTCCCTGGGTCCCAGTTTTCTGCCAGCCACCCACCTGGGTCCCAGGGCCCACCCCACAGCCAATCAGAAGCCATCATTACCTGCAGTAAATCAGGAAAAGTCCCTGTTTACAAAGGGAAAAATATCAATTAATTCCTGCTCTTCAGAAGAAGGGCAAATCCAGGGTTCAGATTCTCCAAAATATTCTGACTCTCCAGAAGTTGAGAAAATCAGGCTTCAAAATTTAGAATAATTAAACTCCAAGCCAATGGGATTCAGAGGACCAAACCACATGCTTGGGTCCAGACCCAAGCCAAACTAAGCCTTTCAAAATAAAAATAGATTTTGAAGGTTCCATGAGTCTTTAATATCACCTGACTCCACACCCAGGGAAAATCATTGGCTCTAGTCAAGAATGGCCAAACCTCCAACAGATAGCCAAAGAACAAGAATTTGGCCACCTTCTCAAACCCCAATTTTCAATCACCTTATCCAAACTTTTGGGTTCTCCAATCCCTTGCTTTCATTCCCACTTGCAAAGCTTTGTAAGTGGGAAGCACTATAAATAAGGGACCCCTCCTCAGTAATAGCTTGTGCTATTATTGAGTTTAATACCCTCAATAAAGCTAAATCTTACTTAAAACTTAAGTCAACTTTAATAGTTAGTCCCAGCCAACCCTCTCCAATCCAAGGAAGATGAACCATCTCATCTTCACAGCTGTGCTCACAGCTTGCCTTGGGATTGGAGGCTATCAACAGGGAACAGAGTTCTTTGGACCCTCATCAGAAGGGCTAGGTCATGATCCTCACTATGACCCTGGACAACTCAACTCCTCACACACTGGTCCCTGGCCTCCCCTGGTATCTCTGAATTCCACGCTGTTCATTGCAGTGTACACCTCCATGTACTCTGTGTTAACCTACTTTGCCAGAAGCTTTGGAAGATGCAACATCCATGCTAAGGTCTTCTGTTGATTAATGACCATATACCCAATCATCACCTCCCTGACTGGTTTTCAATTCACTAACCTCCTGCCATACCTGCTGCAAGTAGTACCTACTGTATCTGGGTATTACAAACACCCAGGAAAAAAACAACCAATAACAAAGTTTTTAACACAAGTTAGACTCCAGATTTGGAGCCAGACAGGAATCAACCCCAGAACCCTAAGTAAAGCGCCTAGTATTAGTACAACATTAATCTTAAAACTTACATTACCTAATTATATTGATGTCAGTCATTTGACTTTTGTTCTTGCTATTGCTCTTAGATTTGCAAACATTAGTAGAATAGTAAGCAACATCACTTACTGCTTGAGCTCTGATTGGCTGCCTGGACCTTTGTTGACACCTGCCAACCCGCTCATCTTATATTTCTACTCAGTGCTGTCTCTATGTGATACCTTCAAGACCCAGAACCACTTATTGTTTATGTCTCAACTTGTGGCTTGCTGTTTGAGCCTTTCCTTTATCAATTTAATATACCTTATTATTAAGATTTGTTTACAACAATCAGTGTTGACACACCTCTCTTCAGCCATAAGGCTGATAAAACTTGGTTTTATCTCCTCCCATTCTCAAGTATCCTCTTAAAGGTTTATAAATAACCACTTTGGTATTTAAGTGAGATCAATTTACTATTTTTACTTGTTCCAACAATAAAGATTATTTTTTCTATCCCATCTTGCACACACTTCTATTTTGACTTCCTCTTAGAACCATGAAAGGAAATTATTTCCTGTTCTGGTTTCTAATCTCTCTACTGTCTGTTGTCCTTTCCCTTGAAGGACCAACCCGTACCACTGATTGGCAAAACTCCTTACCAGATGATTCTCAGCAAGAGAAGTCCCTGGCTCATGGATGGTTTAAGTATCCTACTGGACATTTGGGGAGAAATTCCACTATGCTGCTCCACTCCTAAGCCTCCTGAAGCTGAGGTTCCCTTGGTTAGACCCAACACATCCTTCTATCTGTTGATATACCTGGTAGGATATTATCTCTTAGGAAGGGTTAGCTCACTTATAGGGAGATTTGCCTACCTAGGTCATGTTGGTCACCTTGTGATGGTCACAGTTCTCATTGGTTTGGTTATTGTAGGGCTAAATCTAAGGGCCTTGGCCCACAAGATTGGGGATTTATTACCTTTCAAGTGGGTCCCTGACAAAGCGTAACTCATTGAGTACAGAATGAAAATCAATGCTTAAATTTGCATTAAAAAGGCCTTGTCAAGCCTGACTTCTTTTATATATATGTAAAACCAGTCAAGACTGCCAATTGTGATTATAATTGAGCTGAAGTGAGCCCCCTGCATTACAACCAGTTGAATGAAATAGTGTTATTCATGCAACTGTATCTCAGTGGATATTTGTTGGGTTTTATTTATAAGACCTCATTAGAAAGAAATTTGCATTTACAACAACTTTTATTAAGTGATGAGCACCTGATGAGAGCCCCAATTGCCTGCAATTGGGATGAGTACAAAATCTTATAATTAATGAGCTGAAAGCTCATTAATATGCATAATTAATTTTCATACCCCAATTATTCTATTATTTCACCCCATCTCTATAATCAACTATAAATGAATGATTCTTGACTAGTTTATAGCTAAGTTATTATTGAATTTCAACTGAAACCTTTACTATCTATCCAGTTATATTATAAAAAGTAAACTATGTTGTGTCTAACACAGCTGGGCTTTGTAGGTAGCCACTAAGGACAAGTGAAGTTGTTGGATAGTGAGTGTATAGCTCTTCTCAATTGCCTGAACAGAGACTGGTAGTTTGAGATATTGTGTCCTGATTTGGTGTCATAACCAGATATATCAACAGGCTCAACACCACACAAAGTGACACTGGCCAAATTATCAAAATCACAAAGGTCAAAAGGCAGCCTAAGCTCCTACAACATGTGCATATTGATGCAATAAAGCAGTGGGTAGCCAGGAATTGCTACCTGAATTATCTATCTGTCCAATCAATGCTGGCCACAGAGTTTGGGCTTTCTGCTTCCAAAATCATTGTATACAAAACCATGGTTGATTTGGGCCTCTCCTGGAAAGTGTTGGGTATTTCTCTGTACAACAGAAACAGCTAGAAGACTGTCGGAGATTGCTGCATTTATGCCAAAACTTATTTGGATCTAAAGCAGACCATCAATGTACAGTTCTTCTATATATATGAATTGTTGTTTTCATTCTCACTCAGAGCTAGGCATAAGTGGGTCAATAAGGGATCCAAAAATGGTGTAGCATGTTATGAAAATGTCTTTTTCCAAACATATTCTATGGTAGCGCTTCTTGGTCCCCACAGTTTAGACCAGTATCAAATGATCAAGGGTTCCCATAACAGCGGGACATTCCTTGATTTTCTCCAAACTGTTAAGGAGTATCTTTGGATTAATTACCAAGGCACAACCAAAATTGTTGTGCTTGATAATTTTGGGCTTCACAAAGTGGATCTGGTTGTGTTCAAGTTCTCATCCATTGACAAAAACAACCACACATCTGGTCATTGCCTTGCTGACTGCCCAACAAGGCTCCTTTTAACCCGCCCTATTATCCATTTCTGAATCCAATTGAGGAAGTGTTTGGTTGTATCAATAATAAGGTTACAAAAGACCTCCCTCAGGATACAGAAGATCTCTTCAATATTATGAAATGCAGTCAATTATTGATGCCACCTGATGTAGTGGGGAATTTTTACAAGCACTCAGAATCCTTCCTCCCTAAAGCCCTTGCTTCCAAGCCAATAAAATAAAAGGGGTTTCCAGGCTATAATTTTTTATTTTTATTTATTTTGTTTTTAATGGGACTTAAATAGTATTTTATGTTATAAGGGCTCAACTTTAGTATGTATTAAAGATATTAAAAACTTCAGATGTTAGTTAGATAAAAAATATATTAGATGTAGAGAGAAGCTTTATTATAATGCACCAAATATTGTATTGACTGTAGAGATAACAAATAAATAAATTAAATAAGAAAATATTAGATTAATTTTATTTATGTAAATATGAACCCTTTTTTGGCACAATGACTATTAATTTTAAAAGCCACATATCTGAACCTGTGAGTTATCAACTGATCCATATTGATTTAGTGACATCATAGCCACCCATATGAGCACCAATGATGTTCAATTATTTGTTAATAATTATTACATATGACTTGTGTTAAGATCTTCTCAAGCTATTTATCAAATCATGTTCAAAAAGAAACAGATTCAAATTTTACATGTGTCAATATCTGAAACATAATTTAGTGGTCAGTCTGCATCAGGTAATTTCAGTTCATAATAGTTTAAATATTTAGTATGTTGCAACATCTTTGATTACTTCCTCTCAGGAAAGCAATTCCCTGAGTGACTCTCCAAATGATTCCCCAACTAATCATTAAGTCAGTGGCACTCTTATCATTTGACCATCTATTATGAGGATCAAACTTTTTAAGTCCTAAGAGGAGCACTACTTGGACAAGCCCCATGACTGCCATGACGTACATGGACAACATGTGGCTTCTCATGATACTACTGTAAATTAAGAACCTAAATGTAAAAAAGCAGGATTGTCAAATCCTAGGTCCAAATTTCAAATCACTTTTGCGGGATAGCCTTTTTTAATTAAATTGAATTATTTGAGTATTTATTTGAATATTTGAAAATGCGGGAACTCATAGACACTTTGCAAAGTTCAAGTCAAACTGCATATTTCCAATGGACAAAATGAATTAAATGGAATCAGATTTGAAGCGTTCAAATCCATCAACCATTTTCATTAAGTTAACTATTTTTTTTGAAATTGTGGGATTGTCAAATCCAAGAACCAAATTTCAAATCACTTTTGAATGCCACTAGTAAACTCAGATATTAATTGCGGGAACTGGAATCCAAATTTAATGTACATTAAGCACACTAGGAAACACCAGCCCAAATAAAGAAGCTCCACCACAACTAAAATCAAATGAAAAATCCAATCTCAATAACCATAATTAGACATAAAAAGTTGTTAAACTTTAAAATCATCCAAACCTGGAAAGTATACAATATTATTCACTTCAAATCACCAATATAGAAACTCTGCTACTATTAAAGGCTAAATCAAGAGAAAACAACTACCCACAACTAAACCAATAACTCCAAATAAATACATATTTAATCTAAAATATATTTTTTATTTTATTTTTATGGACCATCAATTGCATTCCCAACCCGCTCCTGCACCAGCTTGCGGGGCAGCCTGTCCACAAGGGCGTCCCAGAGGGTTCAAGAACAGACCCAGAACCCAACTAAAGGGGAGTCAAGCCAATACTTAGCCCTCCCAAGGAGTTGTTGCCAGCCAACCACCTCCTGCATCCCAAGCCAGAACTACCAGCTTGAATCCCAGGCAGAAGCCACTTTCAAGGCCTGCTACCAAAGTCTCCTACACCAGGGTCACCAGGAACACTGAGGTTACTTACACCTCCACTGTATACCCAGTTGTCACCCAGCCCCGCACTCTTGACCCAAGAGTTGCTACTTCTTACCCCCGCGTCTTTGACACCACCTACAAGTCATTGGCCACCACTGTTGAGCCATCTGCGCCTATTGTATATTCAACCATTGACAGCGCCACTGCAAGCAAGCGTGATCCCACATTCTACAAAAAGGTCCCCGTCCCCTGTGTTGAGCCTGCTAGCCAGGATGCCGTGGTACCTGCCAAGAGCTGGCTTCAGTTGACGGATAGTGAGTGTGAAGCTCTCCTCAACTGCTTGAACAGGGGAATGGTGGTTTGGGATATTGCGTCCCAATTTGGTGTTACAGCCAGATACATTGCCAACATCAACACCAAGTATGGCAACACCAGGAAAATATCCAAATCCACCAAGGCTAAGCGGCAGCCAAAACTCTTGCAACCTGTGCATATTGACGCAATAAAACAGTGGGTAGCCAAGGATTGCCATCTGGACTCACTTGCTGTCCAAGCAATGTTTGCCACAAAGTTTGAGCTTTCTGTTTCCAAAACCCTTGTTTACAAAACAATGGTTGATTTGGGCTTCTCCTGGAAAGTACTGGGAGTTTTGCTGTACAACAGAAAGAATGAGAAGACCATCAAGAATTGACACATTTATGCCAAGACATATCTGGAACTAAAGGAGACTGGGAATGTCCAGTTCTTCTACATCAACAAATTGTCATTTTCCTCCTCACTCAGGTCTAGGCATGGGTGGGTTGAGAAGGAATCCAAGGACAGTGTAGCTCATTGTGCAGCTGTCCATTCTCAGACTTATTCAATGATTGCACTTCTTGGTCCTCGCAGGTTGGACCAATACCAAATGATCAAGGGTTTCCACAATAGCAGGACTTTTCTCAATTTTCTCTGAGTTGTCAAGGAGTATCTCCAGATCAACTACCACAGTACAACCAACATTGTTGTGCTGGATAATGTCAGGCTCCACAAAGTGGATCTGGTTGTGTCCAAGTTCCCGCCAATCAATAAAAATAGCCATTTGGCCAACCACTGCCTGGCTGACTGTCTAATGGGACTCCTCTTCCTCCCCCCGTATTCTCCATTTCTGAACCCAATTGAGGAGGTGTTTGGTTGGATCAAGAATAAGATGAAACAAGGCCTTCCTCAGGACACTGAGGATCTATTCAATATTCTTGAGGTCAGTCAATTTTCAATGCCACCTAATGTGGTGGCAGCTTTTTACAAGCCCTCAGAATCCTTCCTCCCCAAAGCCCTGGCCTCTGAGCCAATCAGATAAATGGGCGCTCTGGGTTTTATTTGTTTTATTTTTATTTATTTTGTTTTTAGTAGGACTCAAAAATTATTATTTATATATAATGATATGAAATTTGATTATATTATAGACATATAAGAGTATGTAGAAAAGGTAAGTAAAATTAATTATACTAGGTATGAGGAATATATTTTTATTATAATGCACTGGATATTATATTGAATGTTGCGCTAACAAAAAAAATTAAAAAAGATAGAAATAGATTAATTTTATTTAAATAATTGTGAATCCTTGTTGGTACTTTGGCTTTGTTAAGCCACAAATTGGACCTGGCAGGTCATCATCTGATCCTTATTAAATCAGTGCCACTATAGCCACACAACACAGAAGCCAATGATTTTTATGTATTGCTTACTAATTAGTACTTAGGACGCGGGTCAAGAATATCAAATATATTTATCAAATCATATTACAAGGGAAAGGTAATTTGAGTTCTAAACAATCACTTGTTTAGAATATAAGTGAAGTGGGCCGCATGATTTGGATAAATTCAATTCTTGTTGTTTGTATATGTAATAAATGAACCTGTACTTGACAAGCTAGTAAATAAAAACATTTTTAACTTATTCTTATTATTTGACGTGGCTGCAACTATAACTAATGTCTTGTAATATATTTAGATATATTAATATTATAATTTACCTACTAAAATTTAAAACAATCTTAAAATATTAAAAGTAAAATTATAATTATAAATCTTAAAATTTATATATTCAAAATTTAACTATTTTTATTTAATTGCACTATATTCAATATTGAAATATTATATATTAAAAATTTTAATATTGAAATATGTATTATTAAAATTTTAATATTAACTTTTAGATACTAAAATTTTAATATTTAAATATTTAAAATTAAAATTTTACTATAAAAATTTTAATATTACATATTTGATATTAAAATTTTAGTATTAAAATATAAAATTTTTTTAAAAAAATAAATTTTAATTTGCAAGGGAAAAATATTTATTGGGGGGATGCTAATTGCAAAGGGAATGCAATTATTCTGGGGAATTATACCCCAAAATTAAATTTTCAGCTAATGTGTCTAATTGGATCTACATACTCTTCTGTACGTGGTGGACAACCCTGGATGCAATTGCAAGAGGGGTGGCGCCCTGCACCCTGGTTGCTGAACACTTAATAAAAGGGAGTCAGGTAAGCAAATTGGTTAACAGGGTTTTTTCAGGGGGCTTGTAGTACCTGTACAACATTGCTAATGCAAAGGAGTCATACAGAACATTCTCAACTGTCCTATACCCTGCAGTGTCTTCTGGCATTTAAGTGCTAACTGGCATATGTCCATTTGAATAGGTACATCCTCTAACTTTTTGATGTTGGTTTTTAATATACAGTGAAGGAGGATTCCCAGGTATACTGCAACGTGAATCCTTTGCAAGGCATATTTTTCTGAGAACATGCAAAGTTTTTAGAAGACTTGAACTAACCTATTGATATAGGATGTTTGATTGAATTTGAAGAGGGTTCTGGGGGGCGCCCAACTTGTATCAGCCCCCCATGCCTCGGCAGACAATATTAATAAAGGTTTAAATGTGTTCACAAGGCTGCATCTCCAACTTTGTTTGACAATGCCTTGAATACTTCATTAAAAATTTCAGTTTTTAAATATTCAGTTCCTATTTGAAAGTCAGTTTTTATTAGATTTTTTTTCATATTTGTTGATGTTTACAAATGGGAATTGTTGAATGCTTTCATAGATATATTCATCAAAGTTTAACTTGACATCCCTTCAAATTTCATTCATTTCTTTGAAGTTGATATTTGATCCTATTTCATACGCTTCCCTCAACCACAGCAAGCACCCCGCAGGTGGTAAATATTCCCTATTTTTAGCTTCAATACTTGAAAAATTATTCATATTCTGTTGAACCATTTTATTTATTTGGTTTTTATTTATTTGTTTTACAGGGGCTACCAGTGACTGGAAACCCCCATAAAACCAACTCAGCGTAAAAGCCGCCACTTATGCAACCTCGTCCCCATTCTTGTTGATGACTAAAATAAATATAAGTAAAACATAAAAAAACTTACTAATTGTTTCTCCTGTGGCCCCCTCAGCCACAGGCGCCACCTCAGCAAATTTCATGAGCGTTGGCTGCTCTTCATTAATTTTTCTAGGCTAAATTTTTCTTATATTTCTTGCAACTTGTGTTTCTTCTTGGTTTTCATTTGATAAAATTTCTGTATTTCTTGAAGCGCCCCTGCTTCTTAACTGAGCTTCATTTTGTCTGCTTCCATTTGGTCAGTTTCCTCTTCATTTGTGTTGATTTACTTTGAAATTTCATTTCCTTCAATTAGTTTGATTATTTTAGTATTCTTTCTATTGGTTTTTACAAATTCTCCTGAGTTGTAGCTTTTGCTTTTAAAATCTAACTGCTTGAGTATTTCCTTTTGAAGATTTAAAATTATTTCCTTGTGTTCTTCATTGACTATTGTTCCCAGGCTATTTTTTGCGGTTTCCTTTTGCTGGACCAAAGCCCTTCCCTCATTTCCCAGTTGATTTACCATAATTTCCCTGATTTTTTATTCAAGCTTGACAACCTTTTGGAGGGCTGACTCTAATTTGTTGATAAGTGTGTAAATATTGCATTAGAATATAGCAATTAGACATCAACTCTTGATATTTTGATATTATGTGCATAACTCAATGCATTTTGATTAATAAAATTCATTGTAAACTTGGCCTTTTTCATTGTAATTTATTAAAACAGATTGTGTTTATATTAGAGAGCCATTAACACTTAGTACAAATATTGATACATAGTGCATTTTACAGCCTGTATTTTTACCTATTAGTATTAATTCTGTAAACTTTTTATTTAGATTTTGCAAGGTAATAATAATGTAATGTGTTAATAAATTACTTTTTATTGTCATCAATTGGCTGACTTTCTTTGCTGAGGCAATAGTGCATTTTCTGATATTTAAACATTAGTATCCAATTGGTTGGTTTCACATCCAATTGGATACTAATGCATAAATATCAGAAAATGCACTATTGCCTCAGCAAAGAAAGTCAGCCCATTGATGACAATAAAAAGTAATTTATTAACACATTATATTATTATTAACTCACAAAATCCAATTAAAAAGTTGACAGAATTATTACCAATAGGTAAATATACAGGCTGTAAAATACACTATGTATCAATATTTGTACTAAGTGTTAATGGCTCTCTAATATAAACACAATCTGTTTTAATAAATTACAATGAAAAAGGCCAAGTTTACAATGAATTTTATTAATCAAAATGCATTGAGTTAAGTACATGATATCAAAATATTAAGAGTTGACATCTAATTGCTATATTCTAATGCAATATTTACGTTTATTGTCTTTAATTAATTAATGATGATATAAAATATGTATGCTAATAATTTTAAGCTATTTGTAAAATGTACAACATTGTATTAATTATGGGAAACATTGATAATGTAAAAAGAAAATATTATTAATTATGAATTGAAAGAGAGATATCAATTTTAATAAGTTGCCACAAAGAAAAGATTCATTTTACTGATCAAAGGATGGGAAGGGGAGGGAATGGGCGGAATGAACATCACATTCATCTGCTCCTGTGAAAGGGATGGCATCAGAGATAGTGGGGGGGATTGATAGTGGCTTGGGAGTCAGGGTTGGAAGGCGGGTGGCTTGATGGGGGGTTGGAGAGGCAGGGTTTGTTGACTGGGAAGGGGCAGCAAGAGCAGTTTGCTTCAATTGCTCAAATTCTTCTTCTGTCACATATGCAGGCTTGAAAAACAGATGGATAGGCAAGGGGGAAGGCGAGAGTCCTTTATGGACTTATCACTATCACTTGCATAGAAGATGATGAGATTAAATAAGTCCTGGACAGACACAGAAGGGGAAAGCTCATAACCCTTATCAATTTGGGTGTGTAGTTTGTTGTAGGTGGCAGGCTTTAAGCGCCTGAGGGCATAACCAAAATTGTAGAGACATACATCTTTATGATGCATGTCAGCATGGTTGATGGGGTAGCACCAACAGGTATGCCCCACAGCCCTGATTTCTTGGGTTGCCCATTCCCGCTGCTCCATCTCAGCACTAAGTACAACTGTGTGCACTGCGTTTTTTGTGGCCCACTCCTCCAGCATGGCCTTGAGCTCTGTCTGGTAGGCATATCCATCTGCAGTGTTTGATATTGCTGAGTTATAATTGACGCCCAATGGGGAAACTGCAAATAAAACCCTGACAAAATGATACAAGATTGGGCCGCACTTGTACACGTCAGACTGGATACACTTATCTCCATAGTCTTGGATACTTTCAGAAATCTTAGCGTATGATAGGAAGATGGAGTCATTACGGGCCCTCATGTCCCTCCCTTTAATAAAATTGATGATAACAAATTGTATGGGTCAGTATCCACCAAACTGGGGCCACTAAGAACTTGATTGGATAGGATTCTGGCGCAATCACAACTCTGTGCATCCACAAATTCACTGTTCTTTTGTTGGTGAAGATGCTGTGGAGTCCCAGCTGGAGATGTACCTAGATCAAGGGCATCCACAGGTCACGTTCCATAATGGCCATCATAAGGGGATGGGATATGTCACCTTTGGTCAAAGTATGGGCACCAGTTAAGGTCTTCTTGGTAGGGGGGCCACAGTTGGCGTGGGCTCGCAGGGTTGCAGCCACAGTGGACTTTGCAAAACCCATTGTGGCAGCAATTTCCCCAAGGGACATAAGCATCCCTTGCTTTTTGACCATTTCAAGAACAATCTCCAAAGTGATTAATTTTCTTCTGCGCCTTACAGGCTGATTGGCTGGAGGCAGGGTGTGTCTGCCTTGAGAACCAGACAGTGCCATCTGATTGACTGTTTCTGAATTCTGGCTTCCATTGGTAGCCCCATGGCTCACTTGGTCAATTCTGGATGCTAGTGTTGCTGTATGATTTGGGTTAGCAGATGCCTGTGCGTGATGGGCAAATAGGGCCATGCATTGAGGACGCGGGAGAAAGAACACACTCCTGGGTAGTGCTTGGGAGGGGCCTACAGCTTGTGAGTGGCCATTGAGGGAACTTCAATATTAGAAGACACAGTATAGCCCTGCATGATTTTGTCAAGGCCAGGGAACAGCTTGTTGACTTGGTTAGTATTGGAAGAAGACTATAAAATTTTATTATTTTTTAAACTCAAGAAGAGGAATGAATATTTTAGTCAATTTTATTGTTATATATGTTAATTTTGTGAATATTATGATCTAGATTTTAGCCGTCCTAAAATGGAATAGGGTGATTTTTGGGAATGCTTGTGATTCCTAAAAGAATCAGCACAAATCCACTCTAGATCCTTTATCATCCTTTTTGAGACACTCATAAATTAAATTTGTTTCAAATTCCTCACAATTATGATTTGAAACTTGGTTCTTGGATTTGACAATCCTGCAATTTCATATTTGTTAATTTTTACATGATTGTGACCGTACACCAGTCACTGTTAAGTATTTAGCGGAAAAAATAATCCAAAATATAAAGATGTTCTGTTTTTGCTGTTTATTTTATGTGGATAGGTTAACTGGAATTCTTCAGATAAAGATTCCTGGAAACTTGGTATATATATTTAATAAAAGAACAGAATGTAATTTGTTAGTTAGGCTGTA
Organism: Entomophthora muscae; assembly: GCA_014839935.2. NCBI lineage: Eukaryota > Fungi > Entomophthoromycota > Entomophthoromycetes > Entomophthorales > Entomophthoraceae > Entomophthora > Entomophthora muscae. The sequence continues at coordinate 256,411 of QTSX02000102.1, forward strand.
CTAATTGACAAAACCGAGGCAAGATTGATTGAATCAATCTTGGAGACTGGGTGTCTCAAACCAGTTAATTCCCCTTGAAGGTTGAATGATGCCTAGGTATTTAGGATTGATCAGCTGGTTCCCAGTTGGGACATTGATAGTTTGGATCTGGAATACGCAATTCCACAGTGTTTTGGCGCTAGGAGCTGAAGAAGCTCCATGCTGAATTAATACATTGAGATGAATGGCGTCAGGTGACTCATTCTCATTGTAGATTAATTCTCATAGGTTGAGAAATAATGGTGATCTTTTAGGTAAAGATCTGGGTTTGGATGACTCAAATGTCATAGATCACGTGAGATAAATCATAGGTTGATTCAGGAACCGGAGGGGTTTTCAGCCAAATATGCCCCAAATGATATATAAGTGAAAACAGCTACACTTTAATAAATATATATTTTCAATTTTAACGCTTTCCCCTCAACTATATTTTCAATTATTATATCTTCTTTGTTGAATTTTGAAAGGGCCGAATTTTGAGTACTTCACATGGAAACCGCTACTGCCAGGAAAGAGGTTCCTACAAGTTTTTTAGAGGAAGCCTGGGCAAGCCTGGAGGTCACCAAGACTGTGCCTTAGGAGTCTTTGGTGGAGATAAAGGCTGCTTTTGAAGAGTTATACTCCAATTACTTTGCAAAAGAAGGGACTCCTGCCCAAGGAAACCAATTCTATGTGTGAGATTCCTGGAACCTGTTAGTGGGAAGGGACAAAATCTTACAACAAGTGAAAGAAAAGGAAAATTGTGAAATTGAGGCTTTAAGGGCAAGGGAGGAAAAGAGCATTGAGATCATGGCCTGTTGGCAGGATGATAACAAAGTGTTGTCCCATAAAATTGCCTCTCTGGAGAAAAAGCTCTTTGAAGCTTTTCCAAAGGAGGGTAATGGGAATAAGAGTCAAGGGCAGGATAATGGCAGGATGGACTGGTTGGACCTGGATCTGCCACAGAGCCCAATGTGGGGGCAGAAAAAACACATGATGAAAGGAGTCCAGTCTATGCTTGCCAAAATGTCACCATTTTCTGGAAATCCAAAGAAAGGAAACACTTTCCTAGAGTGATTCCTTATCTAAGTCTCTGGTCTGGAGGATGATTAGAAACACCATTGGTTGGAAGTTCTTTCAGTCCCTGACTGCTTCAAGTGGTTTGAAAGATTTAAAGGCAACAATTTGACCACGTTGTTGGAGGAATTTTGAGCCAGTTATACAGTAACCCTCAGACCTGGGGATGCTCTGCAGAAAGCCCAAGACGTTACTCAAGCTGGCCATGAAACAGTGTCAATGTATCTTTCACAAATGGAAGAGTTCCTAGCTTTTGTGGTTGTGGAACACAAACAGGATCTGGTGGAGGATGCTTTCTTCACTGGAATGTGGCCCAGGTTGAGAACTCAGGCTTCTATGCTGCGTCGTGAGAAGTTATCATGGTCAAAACTTGTTCAAAAGGTCATTCAAATGGAATGGGATCTTGGTGGTCCTCCCCATAGTGCTCCACGCTCAAGAGTAGGAGCTCATGTGACTGCAGGGGACGGGTCTTTTGAGAGAACCAGACGTCCTAGAAGTCCCTCAGATAAGGATTGCATGTCTAGATTTAAACGGGCAGATAGTTTCCTATGGCAAAGGGATGCTGGATCTGCGGGAAAGATGGCCATTTTGCTGGGAAATGTCCCAATTGTGCAGAATTTTATAAGGAACATCCTGACCTTATGTTTAAGGACTCAGGAAAAGAAAGACGGGCTTAGGTGTCTCCCAACCTGAGCTCAGTGATTCAGAGAAAAATGGGAGAATGAGACTTTGATCTGGAAAGGCCTTGAAGGAGTACAGGAAAAGCGCCAGTGAACCAGTGGAGCCACCTGTAAAAGAAATTGATGTCTCTTGTCCAACTCTGCCTGAGGGAAGTCCAGATGCCTCTCCAGATGAGTGGATAATGGATGTGCACTTGGGTATGAAGGAAGACAGGGAGATTATGTGGCAGCCTGTGCGGGTCCAGTTGAGTGTGGATTGGCTCAAAGAAGTGGAATATTGTAAGAAGGTGGCCCAGAGCATGCCAGCATTATTGATTGCAAAACCTTTTGTGCGGGCATTGCAAGGGGTTATCTTTATGGATATTTTGCTTGATGGTATCCCAGCAAAGGCAGTATACAATCCAGGTTGCACTGGGGTAGCAGTATCAAAGAACTTTGTCCGTAAACATGGTTTGGACCCATCATGATTGATCACTTTGACTTTATCTTACACAGATGGGGTTACCACTATTGAACAAGATGTGTTTAATGAGGTGGTAGTAAAATGGATAAATATCATGGTCAAGACTTCCGTTGTAGTTTTACCAGCAGCAAGATTTGATGTTCTGCTTGGTATGACTTGGATTGTTGAGGCCAAGGTGAGCCTGGATGCCTTCAAGAATGTCTTGGTTCATGAAGGAGTTGAGTACGTTTATCAACAGCTGATAATTCTGCCATCTCCAGAAGATGTTCAGTCAGTGGTTATCTATGCCAAGGAACATTGCTCCATTCCACCAAAGGGAATTGCCTGGTTGAAACTGGTAGTTTTCAATTGTGGAATTCATGGAAGACAAATTATCCCAGAATCACCCCGTCATATATCCTCAAATGTGGCAATATTTGAGAATGGATCAAATGGTGAGCTCCTCAAGTCCTGGAAGTTGTTTAACACTTGTGCATTCCTGTGGACATTCAGCAAGGTCAGCGTATTGGAGTTTGGATGCCTGTAGTTGGAGAAGTCACAACAAATAAACCTACCGTCTCTTATGTTTGTGTGCCCTTCAATAATTTAACCCACATACTATGTCCAAGTGAAGCACCAGGTACCCCTTTGTATACTCTGGTGTGGAAATGGAGTAGTTGTTTCTTGCTGGACAAATATGATGTGGGGAGAACTGGTCCCCCCTATGTCATAAAAACGTTGACTGGGAGGCTGTACAAAGGATATGTACCCTGTTGTAGTCCTACTGCAGTTGCTGCAATTAGAGAAGAGATGAAGAAAATGCAGAGAGCCAACCTGATTGAGGAAAGTATCAGTCCTTACTCAGCTCTGATGGTTTGTGTCCCAAAGCCAGATGGTAATATACATGTTTGTATTGATTTCCAAACAGTGAATAAGGATATTGTAAATGATGCCTATCCAATGCAACGTATTGAAGACCAGCTAGATGCCATGGCTGGATCTTCTTAGTTCACCACATTGGATCTGACTAAGGGTTATCACCAATTGTTAATTGATGAGAAGTCTAAGGAGGTTACAGCGTTCTCTACACCTGACGGTTTGTATCAATGGAAAGTCTTGCCATCGGGAATGAAGATAGCAGGTGCTGTGTTTCAGCGGGTAATGGACCAGATTATGACAGGACTTCAGCCTGAGTGTGTTTTGGTATATATAGACGACATTACTATATATAGCCTTTCCTGGGAACAACATCTAAAGGATATTGATCAAGTATTTTCACTGGATTGAGAAAGCAAAGTTGAAAATTAGTGTATCTATGACTAAGCTTGCCTGTCAAGAGGTCAAAGTTTTAGGGCATGTTGTGAATTCTCAAGGGATTAAACCAAGTCCTGAGAGAGTTACTCTGTTGTTGACATGAGGTCACTACAGTCAGTCCAAGAGGTTTGGGGTTTTATGGGGTCAGTGAATTTCTACTGGAGATTTATACCTAATTGCTCTGCACTTGGAGAGCCATTGTTTGCGTTAACAAGGAAGAACACCAAATTTATTTGGGGAAAAAGAGCAAGAGTCAAGATTTTTGGAGCTAAAGAAGAAACTCCCTGAGGCCCCCATATTAAGATTCCCCAATTGGTCAAAGTTGTTCTACATTGAGACAGATGCAAGTTCAACTGGTCTTGGTGCTGTTCTTACTCAAGAATGAGAATTAAAGTTATCCCAACATCCTGTTGTGCATGGTTCTAAGACTTTGGAAACTACTTAAAGGAAATACTTGGCTACTGAGCGTGAAGGGTTAGCAATAGTGTGGGCAGTGGAAAATTTTAGGACATATATCCTAGGAATGCCATTTATTATTGTCACTGACCATGCCGCTTTGAGAGCAATTTGGACCAAGGAAGACTTACAAGGACAAATACAATTATATAAAGAGAAGCTCTCTGGATATGATTATGATATCATCTACCGTCTGGGGTTGGAAAATCAGATTCCTGACTTATTATCCCAAGCGCTGTTGGCCAGTGGAGAGGTTGAGACGCAAGAAGCCCAGGGAGCTCTATCAAGGAATAGGATTTATGTAGAGAAATCCAAGCGTCTACAAGTGGTTAGAGATCTCCATGTGCAATGGGGAGGTCATCTAAGATATGAGAAGCTATGACAAGCAGTAAAAGCTCGGTACTGGTGATCAGAGATGAGAGCTACAGTCCTTCAGATTTTGCAAGAATGTGAATTTTCTCTAAGTTCTAAGCAGCAAAATCCAAGGTGCAGCTCAAGTCTGTGATGTCACATTATCCTTTTTGTTGATCTCAATGGATACTGGTCATATTACATTAGCAAAGTGGTTGGAAAAAATACTTTGTGGTGGCCGTTGATTCTTTTACAAAATGGGTAGAAGTTTGAGCACTGACTAAGGAAACAAGTGTTTCAATTGCTAAGTTTCTCTGAGAAGAAATAATAGCACAGCATGGATGTCCTGAGAAAGTTCTCACTGATAATGGGCCACCTTATGTAGGACCAGCGCTAACTATGGAATGCTTGAAATGGGGCATTTCTAAACTAACCTCAGCTCCATATCATCCCAAGACAAATGGTTTAGCCGAGAGAACCATTGGAACCCTGAAACATATTATGGAGAAGTTAGCTGACAGAGCCATAACCCATTGGGAAGATTACCTGGCAATGAGTGTCATGGCATACTGTATAATACCCCATAATACTACTGGGTTCTCTCCGTTTCAGATGTTGTATGGCTGGGAGACTACCACAAGCACTGAGGTTGGTCAATGGGAGTTTGTGGAAAAGAATTCCTATGAAGACGCTGTAGAAGAACATGCAGTCAAGATGCAAAAGTTATTTGCCAAGGCTAGGAGTAAAGAAGAGCGGGTTTGAGAGAGATGTGCCGCCAAGTGGAACTCAAAGCCTGGAGTACTTTCTTGTGATCATTTTCAGGTTAGAGATCTGGTGTGGTTTGATCAAGGGCGCTGAGAAAAACACCCTAGAAGAGGTCTTCAACATTGGGTAGGTCCTATGAAGATTATTTTGGTCAGTCCAGGGCCAAACTACTTAATTCAAGGAGTTGGAGCTGCTCTAGGAGAAGAATGGTCCCGCATACATCCTCAATTCATTAAGCTGTTCCATGGGGAATTAGAGCTAATTCAGGTCCAGGAAGATGAGGCCAATTCCTGTGAAGAGAAGGAAGGGGCCTTGTGACTGTATGACAGTCACTGTTAAGTATTTAGCAGAATAAATAATCCAAAATATAAAGTTGTACTGTTTTTGCTATTTATTTTATGTGGATAGGTTAACTGGAATTCTTCAGATAAAGATTCCTGGAAACTTGGTATCTATATTTAATAAACAAACATAATGTAATTTTTTAGTTAGGCCGTACTAATTGACAAAACTGAGGCAAGATTGATTAAATCAATCTTGGAGACTGGGTGTCTCAAACCAGTTAATTTCCCTTGAAGGTTGAATGATGCCTAGGTATTTAGGATTGATCAGCTGGTTCCCAGTTGGAACATTGATAGTTTGGATCTGGAATACGCAATTTCACAGGGTTTTGGCGCTGGGAGCTGAGGAAGCTCCATGCTGAATTAATACATTGAGATGGATGGCATCAGGTGACTCATTCTCATTGTAGATTAATTCTCATAGGTTGAGAAATAATGGTGATCTTTTAGGTAAAGATCTGGGTTTGGATGACTCAAATGTCATAAATCACGTGAGATGAATCATAGGTTGATTCAGGAACTGGAGGGGTTTTCAGCCAAATATGCCCCAAATGATATATAAGTGAAAACAGCTACACTTTAATAAATATACATTGTCAATTTTGACGCTTTCCCCTCAACTATATTTTCAATTATTATGTCTTCTTTGTTGAATTTTGAAAGGGCCAAATTTGGAGTACTTCACATGGAAACTGCTACTGCCAGGAAAGAGGTTCCTACAAGTTTGTTGGAGGAAGCCTGGGCAAGCCTGGATGTCATCAAGACTGTGCCTGAGGAGTCTTTGGTGGAGGTAAAGGCTGCTTTTGAAGAGTTATACTCCAATTACTTTGCAAAAGAAGGGACCCCTGCCCAAGGAAACCAATTCTATGTGTGAGATTCCTGGAACCTGTTAGTGGGAAGGGACAAAATCTTACAACAAGTGAAAGCAAAGGCAAATTGTGAAATTGAGGCTTTAAGGGCAAGGGAGGAAAAGAGCGTTGAGATCATGGCCTGTTGGCAGGATGATAACAAAGTGTTGTCCCATAAAATTGCCTCTCTGGAGACAAAGCTCTTTGAAGCTTTGCCAAAGGAGGGTAATGGGAATAAGAGTCAAGGGCAGGATAATGGCAGGATGGACTGGTTGGAACTGGATCTGCCACAATGATGTCTATGATTTGTTTGACATACAGGAAATCTCAAATTGTACATAAGAATCCTGTATTTCTTATTCATGTATCCCACATTTGTTTGCTGAGTTTTGTCTTTTGTTAGTTGAGTTATCTAATCAAGAGATTCAAAATTTGCCAGATTAAATAAATCAAAAAAAGTCAAATTAAATGATTGATTTTATTAAATATTTTAATTCTCACTCAGCTGAGTTGCCCGCAAAAGTGATTTGAAATTTGGACCAAGGATTTGAGAATCCCGCATTTTTACATTCAGGTTCTGAATTTACAGTATATGATATTCCAAACCCATATCCAATAAAGTATCATTCTATTCTTAATTTTACCCTTTATCTTGTTTATTATACTTCTCATAAGTATATATGCAACAAGTATCTGAACCCAGAATTTATGTAATCAATTAAATAAATAACTTTAAAAACATATTTTAAATGAATAGTGTTTAAATTTGCGCAAATACTGTTTTTATTGTTATCTAACTATTTTTATTTATATACTAATTTAAAATAAAAATAAAAATTCAAAATGTTGAAACAACGTGTTCAACCCCCAGTAAAGTTCCAACCAAATGGGTTCAAGACCTGAAATCCAGCTTCCTAGTGACCCAAATCAAAATGTGGAAGTTGACTTGAATTTCATATTCTAGAAATATGACCAAATGACAATCCCTGTTCAGTGGACAGCTTGATTCAGTGCTTGGCTTGACTTGTTATCAGGATCAAGCCACCCCCTAACCATCCAAATGAGTGATCTTCATAATCATGTTCCTACTATCTTGATTTACAATAACTATATAACATCTATATCTCAATAAAGATAGCTATCTATTTTCCAATTATTTTCCTCCTTGTAACTTTTCTAAAACAGCACAGTTACAGCATTGGTAGCACAGATAGGTTCTTCATCCTGCCTTTTTTCAAGAATCTTCATGTTGCTTGTACTTGCTGCAGTCAACAAATATACAAAATAATCATGTCTGGGCTCACTGTAGACTGGACATCCTAAATGCCAGGGACTGAGATACAAAAAAAGATACATAATATACCAGAATATGGTATGCTGGTCCCTGTCTTCAACGCCCTATCATCCCAGGGGCTCTTAAAGGCCCCCTCTTCTATGCCTTAAACCACTGACAAAAGCATCATGTCCACCCACATAGCTCAGCAACTCTGTAGCACCACCTTGGAATCATTGTCAGGAGCTAATGATGACAACGCAAAGGGATGGATATAATCTGCCCAAAACAAACTGACACAGATGAAGTGCCCAAAAATTTTTTGGATTGTGGAGATATTCATTTTTTTACCCACAACACAGGAAACTGGTGCAACAAGTGGCATGAGGACTGTGATGGTCCACATTTTGGGTGGTTTTGAAGCAGGGCTAATTGTGGGGTTCCTGTCTGCCAGTCCCCAAGTGTGTCCTGGATTGTAGCCAGGGACCGGCTGGAAGGGGATGTCATTCTCTAGTAAGGGAAAATGTACCTCAGAAATATGTGTAGGGGTCAAAATGTGCTTTTATTCACTCTCAGAAGGAAGATCCCCTTAGAAACCTTCTGGTATATGGCCAGGGGGGTCAAGGAAACAATATGGATTTACCAATACTTGGAGTCCTCCAACAATATCTTTGACTCCTTGTACTTGGACTTGGACTCCTGCACCTTAGTCTTGGACGTCTGCTCCTTGGACTTGGACTCTGGCACCTTAGTCTTGGACTTCTGCGCCACGCTTAGGATCCAGTTTCTTATTCTTGGGCTCCTGCTCCGTTATTTTGGGTTGCTCTGTCCAAACAAGCTCCTGCTGGTGATCAAAAGGCTTCCAAAAACCTCTTAGCAGAAACTCAAAAGACCTGGGAAAGACCTCCAAAAGCCTTCCAAAAGACCTTGAAAAGACCCAGTAACTTTCCAGCCAGCCCCCTTCTTATAGTGTCCTTTTCCCAACGGTTCCGCCTTCAAAATGGCTTTTTTCATAAGCTTAAACCATTGCTGCTCACTTTTTCCTATAATAACTTAAGCTTACATACTTACTTTCTCAAAAGCTTAAAATGTTAATTCACTATTTCCTTGCTTATACTTTAAGCTTTTGGCTTCCAACCAATTATTTTCATCAGGAAACCTGCCAGAACTCAACCAATGAATGTAGAGCGCAGAAATAGACCATTCCTGAAGTTCCACTGGGATCCAACTATGAAAATAATTCCATAGCTCAAACCGCTCAAATCAATAACTCTTTGCACACTAAAGCGTTAACTGGTCCATTATTCTGGCACTATTTCTTCCTGAATTCAACCTAAACCCATTTAAATAGTAGAATACTATTTAAATTGTTCTGTCTGGACCTATTCAACGTTTTCACCATGTATTTACAAATATAGTAAAATCCAAGGAAAACGTCCCCCCAAAACAACTTTGTATCCCGCTCTCATAGCAACATACCTTTGTCTATCCTAGGAACTTAACAAATAAATATCTTACCCACAATTCTATCCACATTTCTTCTTGATTTTAATACTAAGCCAAGGCAAAATATTCCACATCTTTCCACTTTGGCAAATCAATTCAGCAAAATCTTGGCTCATTTCTCTGGACCACCAGTTCTTCATCATCATCTTTGGAAGTTTCAGCCAGCTCATATTCCAGCTCTTTAGCTTAACCAGCAATCAGTCCATTAAATTCATCAGTCCTCTGGCTACTCCTGCAACACAATCTTCTGGTCCTTTGGCCAACCTGCATCATGATCAGCTAGTCCTGTATCATAATCTCTGAGCCCTCTGCTTATCCTCAACCAGTCTCTCAATAAATCCTCAATAGGAACCTCCTTAGTTCCCTCTGAACACTGAACCATATTGGTTCCCACAATTTAATATGAATCAACAGTCTGTCAACTAGCCTTCACTGTGATCAAACAGTCCCTCTCACTAGTCTTCTTTGTTAATTCTGTGAACCACCTTGGTTCTTTATCTCAGTCCCCCTTACCAGAACTTGTAGACCCAGGAATGAGTCTACATTGAACTGGCGTTTGACTGGGCCCTTGCAAGTGGCACTCTAATTAGGCATTTAAACCATATATTAATGTCTATGCATTGTCTTTACTCACCCAGGTGATTAAGTCTGGGCTTTCAGTTGCAGAGTAATCAGCTCTACTTCCCAGAGGCCTGATCACACAAAGTTCTGAAGCTTGCTTCCCCAAGCAAACCACCTTGGTGACACCTCTGAGCAAATCTATGCCCCCTAATACTCACTTTGGGTCCTCACCAAAGCTCCCAAAGGGACATAAACAAGGATACCCTACCAGTCTGTTAGGTAGGATGCTTTCTCACAGACCTCCTGTAAGTGTATTAGGGTACGTAGAGCTCTCAAAGCTCTTCCCCTCCCTGGCAGCCCGCGTTACCCGCCAGGGGTCCAAAACCTACTCCCCCCAGACAGACAAAGTTCCCTGCTTGCTATCTCAGTCTCCACCCTTCCGCAACCACAGTTCCCTGCAAGGTGAAGAGCTATAGCCCAAAGCAGCCAATATCTTCTGCTGGGTGGAGGCAACATCTGCCCTGGTAGTCCTTTGTTACCTACCAGCCAGGCCTTACTTACCCTAGTAGTCCTATGTTACCTACTAGGCTCACCTTACTTACACCTAGTAGTCCTATGTTACCTAATAGGCTCACCTTACTTACTCCTAGTAGTCCTATGTTACCTACTAGGCCTCTACCTGCAACAAACAACCAAAATTTTGCTTGGCCAACATTAACCCCGCCTGCAAACCACAAAACATGTGGACCATCACACTAATGTTGGCCAAGAGAAAGTCTAGGGGCTTTCAACAGGTAGAGGACTAGTAGGTAACATGGGCTACTAGGGAAGGTAAGACCTGACTAGCAGGTAACATTGGCCACTAGAGGCAGAGGTTGAACCAGCCCAGCAGGTAACATTGGCTGTTGGGGGTTGGTTTGGTGTCTCCACCCAGTATATAACATTGGCTACAAGTGGTGGAGATTGGCCTTTATCTTCAGCAGGTAACATTGGCTGCTGAGAAGAATGGATGATGCAGCTTAGAAGGTAACATTGGCTGCTGGTGTACAAGCTAGGTGTCTGGCCCTGGTAGGTAAAAAAGGACTACCAGGGGAAGAATGGCTCTTTTGCCTAGCAGATAACATTGGATGTTAGGAAGAAGGCGTGATGTGACCCTGGCAGATAACACAGGATAGTAGGAAGAGAGAAGCAAAAGATAGCTCTACGGGCCCTTGTGCACTCACAGGAGGTCTGTGAGTAAGCATATTACCTAATGGACTGGTAAGGTGTTCTTGTTTGTGTTTTTCTGGAGGCTTTGGGGAGGTCCTGAAGCTATCATTGGGGGCATGGATATGCTCAGAGGTGTTATCAGGCTGGCTGCTTGGGGAAGCAGCTGCAGAACTTGGTATGATCATGCCTCTGAGAAGTAAAGGTGGTTACTTTGCACTTAAAAGCCCAGGAATAATCACCTGGGCGAGTAAAACAACTGCACAGACATGAGGATTGTCTGTGGTTGATGGTCTATAGTGGTGGTCACTTACAGGGACCCAGTTAAAACGCTAGCCTACTTTTAGACTTATTGCCTGAGTCTGAGACGCTAGTAACGGAGACTGAAAAAGAAACCAAAAGTGGTTCAAAGGAAAAGATACCAGTGAAGACTAGTAATAAGGACTGGATGATAAAAGTGAAGACTAGTTGAAGAACTGAGGGATCATGGTGAGGAAAGGAGCCTTGGTGGTTCATGCAGAGGAGGAATAAAACCTAGGTGGTTCAAAGTGAGGACTAGCTGCTGTACTGGAAAAGACCAGCTGATGGACTAGGAAGGGCTAGCTGATGAACTGAAAAGGACTAGCTGGTGGAATGAAAAGGGCTGGCTGAAGGACTAGAAGATCATGGAGTTAGAATGGCTGAAGACCCCAGAAAATCATGGAGCAGGACTAGCTGGGAAACTGGAAGTTGATCAGGAAGAACCAGAAAAAGTATATATAGAAGCCATAATTCTGGATTTGGACTATGGAAAGCAGGATTATTAATCAGAAAGAAGCAGTAAGAGAATTAATTAAACTGCCAAATAATAAAATAAAAAGATTGAATTAAATATCATATATAAAAATGAAAGGGTCAAAATAAATAGTTTACAGGAATTAAACTGTGAATTTATTAAAAATTAATTGGGTGAACTGGAGGCAAAGAGGCTGAAAAAAGAACAGAGAAACCTTGAGGACAAAATCTGGAGTTTTGCCAAGATGATTGAGTGAGGCAAAAGGCAAGCAAAAGATAGGTTTGAACTGTGAAAATGTTTAAGAAAACACAGAGAAACTTGGAGAAACATTGAAGAAATAAGGGTTTAAAAATCCCTTAAGTGAAACATATGTGGAAGCGTTTGAGTTTTACCAGAGAAATGTAACAGGAATCACAACAAAATTGTTCAAAACACAGAGCCAAGGTTATTCCAGAGAAAGACAGTGTCAGGTTCAAACCAGTGTTGAAACAGCAGGCTTGAACCACCAGCAAGGTTCCAAGTAAGAGGGGTTGTGACCTGCAATCCAATTATCTATTCACCCAAAGCCAAGTTAGGAAGGTGACTCAGATTTCCAAATACAATAACATGAACAGAAGCTGATGCTCCCCGGTGGGTAACTTGTTTTGGCGCTTGGCTCATTACAAGGATCAAGCCACCCCCTTCAACATCCCATAGTGTGATCAACACTATCAGGTTCCTACTATCCACAATTCAAAATTACTATATAATACTTATCTCTCAATAAAGATTATTATCTAGTTTCCAAATATTTCCCCTTGTAACTATGTTAAAACAGCACAGTTACAACATTGGTAGCACAGGTAGGTTCTCCATTATAATTTATCCCCCAAAATTCCGCTTGTTGCCCGTACTTGCCGCGGTCAACAAATCCTTGACAGAATTATGTCTGGCCTCCTGCTGGACTGGAACCTGTACACCCCTGGTACTGAGATACCTGATGGCTTTGTCCTGTACCAGAACACAGTGATTCCACTACCTGCCTTCAATGCCATGTCTTCACAGGGGTTCTTTCAGGCTCCCTCCTCTATTCTGCAACCAACCTGCAAAAACACCATGCCTGCCTACATAGCTCAAAGACTTTGAAGTTCTGCCTTGGAACCTTTGCTGGAACCAATGATAATAATGACGCAGCATGGATCGAGTCCGCCCAAAGCAAGCTGGCCCAAATGAAGTGCCCGCAACAGGTTTGGATTGCAGAAATACACATCCAATTGACTCACAACGCTGGTACCTGGTACAACAAGTGGAATGAAGAACACACCAGGAAAAATCTGGACACCTTCAAGCAAGACTTCTTGACAAGATTTGTGCTGAAGGACACCACACTCATGATCATCCACCAAGTGAAGAGCTTGACCCAGACTGGCACAGTGAAGGAGCTCACCTGCGCTTACAAGGAACTCCAACTATGTGACCCCTCTGATATGACTTTTGACATCAAGCTACTCACCTCATGTACTACAACACGCTCAAGTCACATGTAATGAGACATGAAAACCTGGACCAAGTAACCAACTTGCAAAGCCTATATTGCAAGGCAGAGAAAGCAGAACAACCGTCTAACGCTCTCCACAAGGCACAAACGGGAAAGAGAGAGCAGCCCAAATATTCTCACCCAGCTGGGTGTTCCAACTTACCACCCCCTGGGAACAATAACAGCAGTACAACCACAAATTCACAGGTTCAAATGGACATGGAAATGGGAACAACTGCCAATCAAACCAAACCCATTTCTGTATCACTGCCACACAAGACAATCAAGAAAAGGGAAAATCCCAGGGAGAGCACTAAGCAAGCCAAGCTCTCCCCGCACAACTCCTGACTTGCCTAACAATGAGTACCAACCCAAGGATGTGGACTAATGCCCAATGATCCAAGTACCCTAAGAAGACCTGGTACTTTACACCATCTCCAGACATCCAAATAAACTGATGTCTTATCCTTTCTGCGTTCAAAGTTACACAGGGTCATCACTTCTGGACTTGGGTGCAGATTAAACCCTGGTCAACAGTAGCTTTGTGGACAAGTTCAAGCTAGCCACTAATCTTTTGCAGATTAAGATCATGATTTTAGCTAATGAACACCACATTGCTGTGACACAGGAAGCTGCCCCCTTCTCTGTCATGCTAGAGAAGCTACACTCCACCATTCAGGGTCCCGTCATTGACTTTCTCAAGTTTGACAATGTACTGGGACTGGACTGGCTTCAAAAGAACAACCCCCATGTAGACTGGGTGACCTCCATACTGACCATTAAACGTGAAGGTGTCAATCACCATATCTACCCTGACTCAGTAGACCAACTCCTGCGCAAACATGTCTTTGTACGTATCACAGAGACCTTGGACAAAAAGGAGAACCTCAAGGTAATTGACTGGGACTCTTGTCAGTACAAGATTATACATTTCAAGGATCACCAGGACATCATCACTCCTCAGGATTGTGAAATTGTAGCCCATCACCCAGAAATCTTCAAAGAGACCCTTCCTGGGTTGCCGCCAGAGAAACACATCCAACACTCCATTCAACTCAAAGGAGCTGTACCTAAGGTGCAACCCATCTATTGCCTTACCCCAAAAAAGGACAATGCCCTATGTGCTTACCTCAAGGAGGCATTAGAGAAAGGAATTATCTGCTCCTCACAGTCTCCCTTTGGTGCTGCCATACTCTTTGTAGTGAAGAAAGATGGTACCCTGCGCCTATTCACAGATTATCAGGCCCTAAAAAAAGTTACTATCAAGAATTGTTACCCACTACCACTCATTAACAGCCTTTTTGATGCCTTGGGTGGCTCCAGGGTCTTCTCCAAGAATGACCTGACCAAAGGCTATAACCAGATCTGTATCAAGAAAGAAGAAATCCCCAAAACAGCTTTCCACACTAAATATGGTTTGTACAAGTGTGTGGTACTCAACTTTGGTATGAAAAACACCCCATCAACCTTTGTGACCTTCATGAACAAGGTATTTGCCCCCCAACATTAGCAAGCATGACCTGGTATACCTGGACACTATCATTGTCTACAGCCCCCCAGTAGAACAACATCACAAGGACCTGGAGGCAGTCTTTGCCACCCTGGCGCAACATATGCTACCAGCCAAGCCCTCCAAATGCCAATTCTTTTGCAAACAGCTACCCTTCTTTGGACACATAGTTTTGAAAGATGGCATTAAACCTGACCTACAGAAAATCCAGGCCATTTGCAAAATGCCACCTCCAAAGTACAAGTCAGAACTCTGTACGTTCTTGGAGATGGTTGCCTACGTACAGCAATTCATACCCAACTGCGGCATCCTGACTGCACCCCTGTCCACCATAACTGGCAACAAATCCAAGTTTTTATGGACCCCCCAACATGACCTTTGCTTCAGATGCCTCAAAGAGAAACTCATCACAGCACCTATCCTACAATACCCTAAACACAATGGAGAGTACCAAATGGAGACAGACACCTTGGACTCATCCATTGGGGGAGTACTATGAATCAAAAATAATGACACCAACTTCCTGCCTGTGGCCTATGAATCACGCAAATTGACATATGGCAAATACAATACCCTATACATGACAAAGAGTTGTTGGCAATTGTGCACTGCCTGGTTAAATGGCGTTGCTATTGTCAAGGGTCTGGATGTACAAGCATTCTGGCTACTGCCAACCTACTTAACATCCAGTCATTACCCAATTTGGTGCCCTTCCAATATACTGTTTGACATACCAAGAATGGTAACCAAGCAATATCACATGACAATCCAAGTATCCAGTGGCTCAACCCCATCCCACACATGACCAGCCCCTAGGTTCAATCTGACTAAATCTCCATCACAGCCCAATATATATAAGTCTAAAATATTAGCTTTAAAAGATACTACTTCTATCTCCTAATTCCATATCTGAAGCTTCCCCAAAAGGCGCTCCTTATCACTGGTAGCAGCTATGGTTTTTGACCACGCCCATGAAAGAGAAAATAACTGACCAAAACTCATCCACCTTTGCTCACATAATCAACCAGGCCACTTCCAAGGAGACTTGGAAAACGTACTTCTGCGCTCACAACATCAACAAAGATATACCTAGTGGATGCACTGTATTTGAAAGTCTGGTCATGCCCAAAGCATGCACCAAGATAATTCAATACAGTTGCTCTCTTCAACCACAAACAAACGCAAAACCACCTATCACAGGTGAAGTTACCAACACCAAATACATTGGTATTGACAAGTTCTTTGGTAAAACATAAAGAAAATGTTATCAACTGGATAGACACTCAGCCGCTAAACTCCGCGCCAGCCACATCCCCTATAAGAAATGGGTCTAGGAAGCCAGCAAGCACCTGTACAAGGCCGCAGCTAACTGGTTTGCCACCTGGGTTGGCTCACAAACTAACAGCCAGCTTGACAACTGGGAAGAGTTTAAAGCAGACATCATGCACAATTTCTGCATCACAGAATCCCTCCAAGACATTGCAATACAGCTCAGCAATCTTCCTCAGAAGACCACTATCACAGCTTATGCCAATGAATTTGAGGAAATTTGCCACAAAATCCAAAACCCAGCACAAGCTGAATATGTACACTCCAAAGCCTCATTTATTAACAGAATGAAACCCTCTGTTGCTGCCCTCATCCTACCAGAGGCCAACACCTCCATGCCTGCGCTCATTGCAGAAGCCAAGCATGCAGAAAAACGCACAAACATGAAATATGCTGCATGCAACAGCAATTGCTCCTCAAACGGCAATGGAGAGAAAACTCCAATGTCAATAACTGCCAAAATAACAATCATAGCAACAGCAACTCCAATTGCAACAATGGTAATTACAGCCAAAGCGCAAAGCGCAAAATGCTCCTGATCCCAAGAAAGAGGACACTACCAAAGTAAACAATGCTGAAATAGCAACCCACTATGAATCTGACCCCACATTCTCTGACCTCAAAAGTATTTAAATATAGGAACAGGGAAAAGAGGAGGGAAACAGGCTTAAATGCCCCTGTCTCCCCCAACTTGACAAGAAACTGTACCAAAGCACAAACTTTGCTGCTTGCATCCCACATGTCCCGCAACCCTCCATTTTTATGAACGTAAAAAGTAAAGATCACTCACAACTTCTTGTCTATTCATGCCCTTACAAATCACATACACATAAAATTATATTTGATTTCTGGTGCACAAAACACTGTGGTAAGCAAACCTATTGTAACCAGGTACAAAAAACCAGTTGTCAAATCCAACTTCAAATACGCCAGAATGGCAGATAAATCAAAGGTTCTACATGAAGGCAAAACAACTCCCTTCAGAATTGACCTCCAAGGCATAAAAACGTCCATCAAAAGACCTGTCATGAACAATATAAATTACGATATTGTAGCAGGCATGGACTGGTTCACCTGAGTGAACCCCAGAGTATGTTGGAAAACAAAAACCATGACCATCAAATATAACAGAGTCAATTTTAACATCCTCAAAGAACCCAACAACCTCATTATAAGAGACACAGTATTTGTCCAGGTCATAAACCAAGACAACTCAGAGCATCTAACTAAAGATAGTACCCTCCATATAATGAGGTACACCAAATTCAATAATATAAAAACAACAAAAATCCAATGCCCAGAACTTGCAGCACTCATAAACAATTACGCCCTTGTATTCAAATAAGAACTCACAGAGTTATGCCCCAAACAAGAGGTCAAACATGGCATCAACCTATGTAAAGACATGCCCAAACCAGCATCCCTCTACAAACTCTCCCCCACTGAGACACAAACCCACAAAACCCATATTAAGGATAACCTAGTAAAAGCCTTCATTCCCCCATCTGAATCCCCATGGGGGCAGCAGTGTTCTTTGTAAAGAAAAAGAAAGGCTCACTCCGTCTAGTAACAGACTACAGAGCACTAAATGAAAGCACAGTAAAGAATAAATACCCTCTTCCACTTATATTGGATCTGTTTGCAAGACTCTCAGGATATAAATTTTTCTTCAAAATTGACCCCAACTCAGGTTACAACCAAGTTGAAGTAAAGGAAAAGAACATATAAAAAACTGCATTCTGTACACAATTTGGATCCTTTGCGTGTAGGGTAATGAACTTTGGGATGACTAACTCTCCTGCAACGTTTTTCATCATGATAAACCAAGCACTAAAGGATCTCTCAAATACATTATGCTACCTTGAAAATATCATCATATTCTCAAAAACAAAAGAGGAGCACCTCACACATGTCTGCAAGACACTTGATTGACTTGCAAAGCACAAACTTTACGCAAAACCAAGTAAGTGCCAATTTATGAAAAAGGAACTCCTGTTCTTGGGCCACATTGTCTCTGAAGGTGGCATCAAAGAAGATCCAGACAAAACAAAAGCCATAAATAACATGCAACACCCCACCTCCGTTAAACAAGTTAGATGCTTTCTTGGTATGGTAGATTACCTAAGGAAATACATCAAAGACTGTGAAAGCTCACTGCACCAATCAATGACTTAACCAAGGGTAATGCCAAAAAGAAATTCATCTGGACACCAGAATGTGACAAGAATTTCCAATTATTATACAAGCTTTGATTGAAGCACCAATCTTGCAATACCCTAATAACAACAGGTGCTAAAAGCTCAAGTCAGATGCCAGTGACACCGCCATTGAAGAAGTCCTGCGCATCCTCCAGCCAGGGCAGCAAGAATTCCTGCCAGTATGTTATGAAAGCAGAAAACTGACCAACACTGAGCAGAGAAACCCAATACACAATAAGGAATTGCTAGCAATATATCATAAATGCAAGAAATGGAGATGTTATCTAGAAGGACATTTAAATGTTTGAGTACTAACTGACCATAAATCCTTAATCTATTTCAAAACTCAGAACACACTTGAACAGCAAAAAGCCAAATGAATGTCCCTGCTGGAGCTTAATCTGGACATCTAATATAAAAGGGGGGCAGATCTGGTTGCAGCTGATGCTCTCTTTAGGCTATGTCAGCCAAGAGAGGATTATCCTGACCACATGGACCCTGACTGGCCTAACCAATATAACACTGAGTACAAGACAGAAGGAAAAGACCCCTCCACACATCAACTAACCCATGATACATTAGTAAGGAACAAAAACATTTGCATGTATCAAATGGCACAGTTTACTGCATTGTTAAAGATGAACATGTTCTCAACATCCCACTTGCACAAAGAGTTGACACTATACTAAGACATCACCACCTACTAGGAAATACAAAGGCCAACAATTTATACCTCACATTAAAAGAGATAGTATGGTGGCCCAACCTTAACAGGATATAGTTGATGTTCTGAAAAAGTGCACAGTGTGTGAGAAATACACCAGCACAGAGGCCCCCCAGCCAACAGTCAACCCAGTACTGGGCCCTGAACCATTCAAGGTTTGGGGGCTAGACGTAGTGGGCCCTTTCCCAGAAACAAAAACAAACCAAAGTTTCTTAATTGTAGCTATCAACTTTGCCACACGCTAGTCCATCTTCTGGGCAACAAAGGACCATAAAGCAGAAACCATAAATCAATTCCTTAACAAATCAATTATAGCCAACTACGGCACTCCAGACTACATCCTAACTGGTGGAGAAATAAAGTTATCAGGTCACTTAGTAAATGACAACTTGAAATCCAAAACCATTAAACATTCCACAACCTCTCCATACAGGCCACAGGCCAACGGCAGAGTGGAACGCCTAAGCAGCAGCCTTGTCAGGACCCTAGAGAAAATCATGGATGGCAAATCCAAAGACACATGGCCACTATATGTGAAACATACATTACTAGTATCCCGGGTCTGCACCAATCAAGGAACAGGCTATTTACTGTTTGAGCTAACCTACGGATACAAACTAGAAATAATTACCCACAACAAGCAGCAATACATAAAGATCCCCCCAGGGAAACCCCCACAGTAGAACAAGTAACAAATCTACAACACATACATCCTAAAGCTAAAATAGCAGAAATAAAAAGGCTCAAAACACAAAAGGTAACCTCCACAGAGGAACCACTTCCCATCAACTCCCCCATCTGGGTTCTAGCTGGCAACAGAAAGAAGCTAGACTCAGTACACAGTGGACCAGGGAGAATCATCAAGTACAGACCAGATCCCAACACCTATCTAGTAAAATTACAAGGTGCCAAAACCCCAATTGGCAAGAAATATCACAGAACCCGGCCCTGCCTTAGTAAAGGAGAACACTCAATCAGATTGGTTCTAACTAGTAAACAGCTCCAGGAGCATCATGCAGCAGCTGTTAAAACAAAGCCCCCTACTGATGCACCAGAGTAACCCCTTAAGGGTGTGTGTCAAGGGTCTGGATGTACAAGCATTCTGGCTACTGCCAACCTACTTAACATCCAGCCATTGCCCAATTTGGTGGCCTTTTAATATACCGTTTGATATACCAAGAATGATAACCAATCAATATCACATGACAATCTAAGTATCCAGTGGCTTGAACCCATCCCGCACATGATCAACCCCTAGGTTTGATCCAACTAAATCTCCACCACAGCCCAATCTATATAAGTCTAAAATATTATCCAATAAAAGATACTTCTCTTCTTCTCTAATTACATATTTGAAGTTTCCCAAAAAGGCGCTCCTTATCACTATCTAGAACGGCAAGAGGAGTTCACGGCCTTGACAGACCACAAGTTGATTATCTACTTCAAAACCCAAGCAAACTTATCCTTCTGTCAAGCCTGCTGGATGGAGCTTCTGGAAGGGTTCAACATGCTCATACAATATAAGCCTGGCCCAGAGCTCACCATAGCAGATGCGCTTTTACGCCTATATGTCAGAGTTGCAAGAGGCAAGAATGGGCTTGAATCAGACTGGCCTCTCCTAGTGCTCCAGACAAAGGACAAAGGCTTCTCCCTGGTACCACAGACATAAAAATAGAAATTGTCACTAATAATGAGCACTTATTTGCAGACGTATATGGAACCCTACATCAAAAAATGTCCAACAGAACAACCATCCCATACATTCCCACACATCAGCAAGATGACACAATCCTGTGTTACCACAGGGACTTAGGGCACACAAAAAGCTGCAACCTCTAAAAATTCCTCAAACATAAAGCATGATGACCAGCCCTATACCAGGATGTCCAGGAATTCCTAGACTAATGTGAAGTATGTGAGAAATTTTTAAAAAGCATTACCCCACCTAAGTCTGTACTACCTATTTTTTCATGGTTACCCTTCAAGGTGTGGACCCTAGACATTGTGGGCCCTATTCCAGGAAAGCATAACAACAAGAAATACATAATCACTGCAATAGACTTTGCCACACTATGGCCAGTGGCACAAGCAGTTAAGACACATACTGGCAACAACGTACGGCAATTCATAGGAAAAGAAATCATCAGCAAGTTTGGAAAACCAGAACTCCTGATAACCAACAGAGGTAAATAATTGACCTCTGAAGATACTAATATATACCTCACCAATAATGGGGTCCAGCACATGGTGAAAATACCTTACCTTCCTCAGGCTAATGGACGTGTGGAGCAGCTGAATGGCAGCTTTGTGCACGCCTTGGCCAAGCTCACTGCTGGGAGACCTGAGGACTGGTACAAGCAGCTACCAACTGCATTACTTGTATGCCAGACCCGTATGAACAGATCCACCAGCAAAAGCCCCTTTGATATAGTTTATGAAACACAACCCAATATCATCCAGGCGCTATCAGAACCTAAGCTGGAGATGCCAGACAAGGTTCCACCCCGCTCAGATCCCCAGGTCATACAGGCTAATAGCAGCCAATCAGAAAAAGAAGAAAAGCGTCTACAAAAGATCTTTGTCCCCCTCCAAGACAGACATGAGATTGGTGACAAGGTTTGGGTCATGAATATTGACAAAAGTAAATTACAGCCAGAAAAAGTTGGCCCTGCCATCATCCTAGAGGTAAACAAAAACAACGCTTACCTCATTCAAGGACTCAGAAAACAAAAACAGGTCAAAGTCCTCCACCATGATTGCCTCAGGCCCTGCAAAGCAAGACAAAAGCAACAAAAGTCTGTCTTACCTGCCACCAAACAACAACTAGTTCAGTATGGCGCCCGGGCTCCCAACAACCTCCCTGACAAGCTGCCCCCAGAGGAGGTCAACCCTTATTCAGGGGGTACCAAAACAGTAGGATCAACCCATCATCAAGGTTCCAAGTAAGCAGGTTTGTGGCTCATAATCCAATTATCCATTCACCCAAAGCCAAGTTAGGAAGGTGACTTGGATTTCCAAATACAATAACATGAACAGAAGCTGATCCTCCCCAGTGGATACTTGTTTTGGCTCTTGACTCATTACAAGGATCAAGCCACCCCCTTCAACATCCCACAGTGTGATCAACACTATCATGATCCTACTATCCACAATTTATAATGACTATATAATACTTATCTCTCAATAAAGAATATTATCTAGTTTCCAAATATTTTTCCCCCTTGTAACTCTGCTAAAATAGCATGGTTACAACACTAGGGTCAAGAGTGAGACATTTAAGCAAATGTTTTGGCAAACCCATTCAATCTGGTTGTTTGATTAGCTGCAGGTTAAATCCTGTTTGATCACTGTTTAAAGGGATTTAACTGAACAAAATAAGCCTAAAAAATGAGAAAATGAAGCAGTAAAAGCAGAGTTTTAATTGACTGAAGTAAGTTAGAAGTTTTAATATATTGTAGAGCAGGAAAAACTAGATAGTTTAAGCCTGAAAAAACCAGAGTTCTGAAAGAAACAAGGAGCTGTAAAAGGGAGTTCAATCTGAGACTGTTCAGGGATTGAAAGTGGATTATAAAGGTCACTAAGGACTGGATTAATTGAAATTACAAGGCCATTAGAGCTATACAGAGAGCTGTAGACCAGAAAAATGTGAAGAAGCCCAAGATAAAGGAGAAGGAACCCAAGATTAAGGAGCTTGAGCTTAAGATAAAGGAGCCAAAGTTTAGCAAAGAGCAGGAGTCCAGCACTAAGGTGCAGGAGTCTAAGAGCAAGTACAAGGAGTCCAAGGGATTGTTGGAGTACTTCAATTATTGGCACATAACTATTGTTTCCCAGACTCCAAGGCCATGTAACAGAAAGTTTCTAAGGGGATCTTCCTTCTGAGAGTGAATAAAAGCCATTTCAATCCCTACACATATTTCCGAGTGGTACATTAGTCCCTATGAGTGGGTTGCCCATCATCTTCTAACCTAGCCAAGGGGAGGAGGATACCTATTGTAAAAGCTATTGAAGGTTTTCCACTAGTAAGACTTCCCAGGAGGAGTGGGAAAGGTTGACTAGACACCTTGAGATGCTAGATATAGGGAGGGAATTCATTGGGTTTGGGTTCACTAGACTCTTGAACAATTGGCATCAGCCTCCAGATGGTCTAGCCCCAGCTTAGGTTCAATTATAAGGAGGGAATGCTCAACTAGTAATAGAAAAAGTATTGGAAAATTTGCTGCAATGCAAGCCAAGTATAAGAAACTTCTAGCTAGCCACCTACCTCTACTAGGAAATGACACCCCCTTCCAGCCAGTCCCTGGCTTTAACCCAGGACACACATTGGGGACTGGTAAACAGGAACCCCACAGGGACCCATCAATCTTTCTCTGCCCCTTACAATTCTTCTACTAATGGCGCTGTGAAACAGGCTAACTCTACATTGATATCTATAATGAGGAAGTTGACTTACTCTGATGCTGCCAACTGGGACTTGTACGTGCCCGCTGCTCTGTTTGCCTATTGCCTCAGCAAACACAGGGTTACTGATTTCTCCTCCTTTGCCATACTATACAGAAGAGAGGCTACTACTCCTTCTCTCTTAGGAATGCAGCTCTCTACCTCTGATGCTTCTTCCAATCCTGAAGATAACATCAAAGGTCTAGCCCTTTGCATAATTGACATCCAATATTCTGTGTATGTTTCTGCGTATAAGACACAGGCTCTGGAGCTAAAACCTATCAATGCTGGCTTTACTCCCCTCCCAGAATTCCAAGTAGGATACATGGTCTTCTGCCATCAACATTTAGTCAAAGAAAGAGCTCACAAGTTGGACTCCTTGTGAATTGGCCCTCTTAAAGTAACCTTCAAAAAGAGTGCTGAGTACACTGTTAAATTGCTGTCTACAGGACGCCTCTTTGCCTGAGTCCATGCCAAGTTCCTCTGCAAGTACACCCTCTCCCCTCAAGGCCAATATAGAGGGGGGCAAGGTCGTGAATTCTGATATTCATGCATAATTAATTTTGACTTTGAGGAGTTGCATTTCTTGTGCAAAATCCTCCTGTTTCCTTTCTCAACTCAAAATGGGTCTCACTCAAAATTGGGTGAAGGACTCATTTACATTTCAACTGATGACATGAGTGATTCTCAAACCACTTATGAGAGTGTCCAGTGATATATATGTCTTTCTACTGTTTTGTGATATAAATTCTCTATAAGAAAAATTCAGATTCATACAATAAAAATAAGTTCTATTTACACTCTCTTATTGTGTTTATTCTTGTACTTTGACGCCATCTCCCTAGTCTTGTCTAGAGGAGAGTTCTGATAATTATTATTCCAGAGCCTTGAGGTAAATTACTTATTTATCCCTGAAGACTGACCTCTGGCTTATTACAAACCCAATTATACCATTAAGATCCCCTTTTGTGTCTCTTGGCTGCGCCCCAGTACACAATAAAGTTATATCCAGTCAACTGCTCCCAAAGCCTAGCCATGAAAGCATACCTAGAAGACAATGTTGCCAAAGGTTTCATGTGTTGTTAAAACTCCCCTTGCTCCTCACTCATGCTCTTTGTTGTGAAATCAGATGGATCCTTGAGACCTGTGGTAGACTATTCAACCCTCAAAAGTATCACAATCAAAAATTGTAACCCAATCCCTTCTGTCAAAACTCTCACTGACTGCCTCACTGGGGAAAATGTTTTCTCTAAACTCAATCTTTGCAACAACTACCATCAAATTTGAATTATAGAAGATCATGAATAGAATAATGCTGTAAGAACACCCTTTGGGTTGTATAATTCTCTATTCATGCCCTTTGGTCTTAGCAATAATCTGGCTGTCTTCCAGGGCCTTATGAATGAAGTGATATTCCCATTTATGGATACCTGCACAGTGGTATATTTTAATGACATACTCATTTATTCCAAGGATCACACCACCTATCAGAATCACCTCCAAAAAGTCTTAAAAACCCTCATAAAGGCCTGGCTCTTCTTCAAGCTTGAAAAAGGTGAACTCTACAAGAAGGAGATTGAGTTCCTTGGGTATAATATCTTGAAGGGAGGTTTTTGTCATGGAGTCAGCCTGCAGCAAGTTCATGGAACTTATGGGCAGACAGCCTGTGGGTCCAGAGGGAAGGGCCCACCACAGGATGTGAGCTAACATTACAATATAAGAGAATGATTTTCCAAGCAAGGCCTAAGGCCAATTGGTGGGTGCCAAAGAATCAACTAACCCAGTGAGTGTTATGTAGAGGACACCAAAACTGGATGGAGGTTGAGTCATCAACAATCAAGGTTTCTTGTGGGTTTTCAAGCTTCAGGATCACAGGAGGAGTCATAGGCACTTAATAGGTGGGTATGTAGTTATATTTGTCCTGGAATAGTAATGGTTGCTTGATATTCCAGGTGCTTTCATGTCCAATGAGTCCAGGTTCTCTGGTTCTGGCTTCAGGGTTGTAGATTAGAATTTCTTCTAAGATTAACTCTGAATAGGCAAGATTGGGGGATATTCTGTGAAATTTATTGGGCTGTAAGGTGCTCCTGGGTACAGTATAACTCAGGAAGCTTGTCTGTGGTTTCTTGGGGTTGGCTAGTGAAGGAGCAGAGCCAGCAAAATCAAACTATAAATGAAAAGTGCTAAAATTAGGTATTGAATGATCTGAGAGAACCAGGAGTTCATAACAATTTATTGCAAAAATGGAAATGAGCAGCTTTCTGGTGGGCTAGAGTATAAGTATGCCCATCAGCCATAGGAAAACCTTTGAAAAATCCTTTAGGCTGGGTGGTAGCTTTTTCCGGGTTTGGAAATCTTTAGTGGCATTCAAAGTTGACGGATCATCATTGGCTGGGCTGGAATGAGGAATCTCAATTTCCTTCTTTAAGACATAAGATTTGTCATCATATGATGGACCTTGTTCTTGGGGAAATTTATGCAGCACTCTATTGGTGGCAGCCCAGGTTATCATGGGTGTATTACTTGGGTTGGTGTCCTATTGGCTAGGTTAAAGGGGTCCATAAATGTGCATGATGTTCATGTAGTTTTCACCTCATTGGTTGGGTTCAGAGGTTTCACCAAAGTTAAATCTTCCCCTGGTTTGAGCCCAACAAATGCAAGCTGGCGGCCTGCAGGGAGTAGGGGTTTGAATCCTGGGAATGGTATTCTTTCTTGTGAATTAATAGTAGGTAACTGTGACTAGTGACAGTTTTGCTGTGATCACCTCCAAGGTTCAGGCTGTGTCAGATTGGCTGGTAATTACCTCCTACACCAAGCTTTGTGGGTTCTTAGGCCTGGAAAATTTCTGCCTAAAGTTTATTAAACACTTTTTTACTATTGCCTTGCCCCTTAACTAACTCACCTCTGATAAAGTACCCTTTACCTGGAACCCCAAGGCCCAGAAAGCCTTTGAAGCCCTAAAACTGGCTTTCTCTACATCCCCTGTTCTCTTGCGCCCAGACCCAGAACGCCAATATTGTTTGACACAGTTGCCTCAGACTTTGTGTTTGGGGTGGTGCTGCTTCAGCTTGGGGAGGATGGAGAACTTCAGCCTGTTGTTTTCTACTCTTACAAGCTCCTGGACAGGTAGCGCAACTACCATGTCTATGAAAAGGAGTTGTATGCAATAGTACGAGCCTTGGATCACTGGAGAAGATACCTACAGGGGAGCAAATACCCAGTCCACATTTGCACAGACCATAAAAACCTCCTATACTTCACAGAAAAATGCAAGGTTTGCCCCTGCTTGGCCTGTTGGGCTATTGACCTAATGACATACAACTTCAAGATAGATATACCCCAGGAAAGAGGAATGTGGTCCCTGATGCCATTAGCCGCAGAGAGGACCTAGATAACCCCAAGGCCTCCTACCAAGCCCATAATATCCGCCAAATCTTCAAGCCATCCTGATTTCTAAACCTTATCACCAAGGCCTCCTTGTATATGGACCTAGATTGAGAGATCTAAGAAGAAGAACTGATGAACCCCCCATTAAAGACAACAACCTAATCTTCAAGGACAACATCTGGTACTCCAACAACTACCTCAGGTTTCCCAATGACCACTCACAAATTGAATCATTCAAGCCTTCCATGATACCCCCTGTCAGGTCACAGAGGTATCACTAAGACTCTTAAGAGAATCTCCTATCAAGATTGATGGCCCTCACTGAAGAAAAAAGTGGGAGTTTATATAAGAAAATACTGGAATTTGTTTGAAACAAAGCATCCCACTAAAAACCTTGAGGACAATTATAACCTCTCCCTATTCCATCTTGTCCATGGACATTCATCTCCATGGACTTCATTGTGGAAAAACAAAGAGCCAAGGGAACACAAGGATCTTAGTAGTGGTGGACCAACTGACCAAGTATACTATCCTCATACCCTTTTTGATCTGTACTACCAATGAAACCATGAAGATGCTCCTCAAGAATAATTTGCCTACCACAGAATTCCCCAAGACATATTTTGAACCATGGAACACAATTCACATCCAAATTCTGGTCAGCCTTAATTAAAGCTTGGGAGTAAGGCTAAATCTTTTAAACTCTTTTCATTTGCAGACTGATGGCCAGACCAAATAGTTTAATCAGATAATAGAAGCATACTTACAAGACTATGTCAATGTGCAACAAAACAACTGGTCCACGTTTCTTCCAGTGGATCAGTTAGCCTATAGCTCTAGCCACCATGTGTCCATTGAAATGTCCCCCTTTAAGGCAAATTATGGATATGATCCAGAAAAATCTCTCCTCAGGTAAAAAAGACAAAAATTCCCAAAATAAACCAACATATAATTGATCTCTCCCTGATCCAAGCCCAACTCAAGGAAAACCTCAATAAATCCATCCATACTTACAAGAAGTTTACCAATAGACCCCACAGAGAGCCTGAAGAATTCTTGTCAGGAACCTTGGTTGTTCTTGATGCTTGTAACCTTCACATAAGATGGCCAAGATGTAAGCTTGGCCCCAAAAAAAAGAACCTCTGAAAGTCATCTGTAGAATTAGCCCCCTCACCTATCAGATTCAACTTCTGTCTGGATCAACAGCCTATGATGTATTACATGTTAGCCTCCTCAGCAAATACCACAGTACCAAAAAAGATCTAACCCAGGCCCAAAGTACCCTCCTCTTCTGATAATGAGTCAACTCCCCAAATGGGAAGTTGGGGCCATAATTAAAGATAAGTTAGTCAGGAAAAATATCACTACCTTATCAAATAGGTAGGGTATGGCATGACATGGAATCCAACAGTTGGGAGTCTCAGGAGAATCTGACTAATTTCCAGGAACTTCTAGACCACTACCATCTAGGAAAAGGAAGGGATAGGGCCTTAGGGGAAGCTAGTGTAAGGAATTACATTCCTTTAACAAAAGAAATGAAAAATTATGATTTGAACATTGCCAGTAATCAAAGTTGTAAAATAGCATTTTTAAATGTGGAATTTTCTCCAATCTTGGAATCTGACTTTGTTAATGAAAATCAAGCATAAACATGTTAAAAACTAAAAAGCAAACACATTTATAATATACGCACAGCTTAAAAACCAAATGCAAAAACAAGGTTGATGATATAAATTCTATATTAAATCAACCAATTTGAGCCAAATACAATGACAATAACAATAAGGACAATGTTAATGATAATGAATCATTAGTTAATGATTATAAAACCCATCCCAACATTCAATCTATCCAATCAACATGAAATTAAATGAAGATCCCCTCCCAATGAATGGTCAGAGGCCCCAAATAGCCAATCAAACCAGGAAAAACAAGCAATCAATGGAACCATCCCTTATCCAGGGAAGCCAAATATGCCAGCACATAGTGAGCAATCCAACTGCACCCTGCAAGTAAATCAAAGCCTTACATCTACTAGTTTTTCAGAATTTATCTTGTTGCAGTATTGCAAAACAATAATTCACCACCAGAACTTGCATGACCTCAGGGTAAGCACAATACTTCTCCTACACTCCCCCTTCAGTATTTAAGCTGAAGTTTTTTTCTGAGAAAACTTCTTCAACAATTTAATTACTCTCGCCATTCACAATAAATTTTTTGAGGAGCTGGATGTACAGGTATTCTGATCACTGATGACACACTTAACATCCAGTCATTGCCTGGTTTGATGCCAATAAAATATACTGTTCTACATACCAAGAAAGGCAATAAATCAATATCATATGACTTATCTAAGTATTCAGTGAAAGAACCCATTCTGCACATGACCATCCTTATCTTTGATCCAACTTATATCCCTGCCACAGTGCAAGCTATATGAGTCTAAAGTGTTATCAAATAAAATATACTTATCTTCTTCTTAATTCCATATTTGAAGCTTCCCCAAAAGTTGCTCCTCAACAGTGGTAGCAGCTACAGTTTTTTGACCACACCCATGAAAGAAAGAATGACTGAACAGAACCCACCCACCTTTGCTCACATACTCAACCAGGCCACATCTCAGGATACATGGAAGACATACTTCTGCGCCCACAATATCAACAAAGATATACCTAGTGGATGCACCATATTTGAAGGACTGGTCATGCCCAAAGCATGCTCCAAGATAATTCAATACAGTTGCTCTCTCCAACCACAAACAAACACACAACCACCTATCACAGGTGAAGTTACCAACACCAAATACATTGGTATTGACAAGTTCTTTGGTAAAAACAAGGAAAAATCATCAACTGGCTAGACACTTAGCTGCTAAACTCTGCACCAGCCGCATCTTCCACAAAAAATGGGTCCAAGAATCCAGCAAGTGCCTGTGCAAGGCCATAGCTAACTAGTTTGCCACTTGGGCCAGCTCACAAACTGACAACCAGCTTGAAAACTGGGAGGATTTCAAAGCTGATATCACCCACAACTTTTGTTTCACTGAATCCCTCCAAGAAATTGCAATACAGCTCAGCAATCTTCCTCAGAAGACCACTGTCACAGCTTACTCCAATGAATTTGAGAAAATACACTGCAAGATCCAAAACCCAGCACAAGCTGACAATGTACACAGTAGAGCCTCATTTATTAATATAATGAAACCCTCAGTTTCTTCCCTCATTCACCCAGAGGCCAACACCTCCATACCTGCGCTCATTGTAGGCCAAGCGCGCAGAAAAACGTGCAAACATGGAATATGCTGCATGCAACATCAACCACTCCTCAAACAACAATGACAGAGACAGTTCTAATGGAAACAAGCACCAAAACACTAATCATAGCAACAGCAACTCCAATCAAAACAATGGCAATTGCAGCCAGAGCACAAACTGCTCCTGTCCCAGTAAAGAGGACACCGCCAAAGTGAACAATGCTGAAACAGCAACCCACTATGAATCTGACCCCACATTATCTGACCTCAAAGGTCTCAAATAGAGGAACAGGGAAAAGAGGGGGGACAGGCCTAAGTGCTCCTGTCTCCCCCAAGCTGAAAAGAAATTGTAGTAAGGCACAAACTTTGCTGCTTGCATCCCACTTGTCCTGCAATCTTCCATTTTTATGAATGTAAAAACTAAAGATTGCTCACAACTTATTGTCTACCCATGCACTTGTAAATCTCATACACATAAAATTCTATTTGACTCTGGTGCACAACACATCATAGTTACCAAACCATTTGTAACCAAATACAAAATAACAGTTGTCAAATTCAACTTCAAATATGCCAGAATGGCAGACAAATCAAAAGTTCTACTTGAAGGAAAAACAACTCCCTTCAGATTTGACCTTCAAGGTATTAAAACGTCCATCAAAGGACTAGTCATGAACAATATAAACTACATCATTATAGCAGGCATAGACTGGTTCACCTGAGTGAATCCCAGCATATGTTGGAAAACAAAAATCATGACCATCAAACTCAATGGAGTTGATTTCAACATTCTCAAAGAACTTACAATCTCATCCTAAGAGACACAGTATTTTTCCAAGTCATAAATCAGGACAACTTGGAACATCTAACCAAACTCAGCATGCTCCACATAATAGGTACACCAAATTTAATAACATAGAACAACCAAAATCCAATGCCCAGAACTTGCAGCACTCCTAAATGAATACACTCATGTATTTAAGGAAGAGCTCACAGAACTACCCCCTGAACGGGAAGTCAAACATGGCATTGACTTATGCAAGACTATGCTCAAACCTGCACCCCTCTACAAACTCTCCCCCACTGAGACACAAACCCTCAAAACCCATATTAAGGATAACCTAGCTAAAGCCTTCATTCCCCCATCTAAATCCCCATGGGGGCAGCAGTGTTCTTTGTAAAGAAAAAGAAATGCTCACTCCGTCTAGTAACAGACTACAGAGCTCTCAATGCAAGAATAGTAAAGAATGAATATCCCCTCTCACTTATAGAGGATCTGTTTGCAAGACTCTCTGGAGCCCTATTTTTCTCCAAAATTGACCCCACCTCAGTTTAACCAAGTTGAAGTAAAGGAAAAATACATACCAAAAACCGCGGTTTGTACACAATTTGGATACTTTGAATGTAGAGTAATGAGCTTTGAGATGACTAACGCTCCCTGCAACGTTTGTCACAATGATGAACCAAGCACTAAATGGTCTCTCAGATACATTATGCTTATTTGAAAATATCATCATATTCTCAAAAACCAAGAGAAACACCTCATGTATGTCTGCAAAACACTCAATCAACTTTCAAGGCACAAACTCTATGAAAAGCCTAGCAAGTGCCAATTGATGGAAAAGGAGCTCTTGTTCTTGGGAAAAATTGTCTCTGACAGTGGCATCAAAGCAGATCCAGATAAAATAAAAGCCATAAATAACATGCAACGCCCCACCTCTGTTAAACAAGTTAGATGCTTTCTCAGAATGGTAGCTTACCTAAGGAAATACATCAAAGACTGTGTAAAACTAACTGCACCAACTAATGACCTAACCAAGGGTAATGCCAAAAAGAAATTCATCTGGATACCAGAATGCAATAAGAATTTTCAACTACTTAAACAAGCTCTGATTAAAGCACCAATCTTACAATACCCTAATAACAATGGTTGCTACAAGATTGAGTTGGATGCCAGTGACACTGCCATTGGCGCAGTACTATGCATCTGCCAGCCAGGGCAGCAAGACTTCCTGCCAGTATGTTACAAAAGTAGAAAACTAACTAACACTGAGCAGAGGTGCCCAATACACAATAAGAAATTGCTAGCAATATACCACACATACAAGATATGGAGATGTTATCTAGAAGGACATTTAAATGTTTGAGTACTAACTGACCATAAATCCTTAATCTATTTCAAAACTCATAATGCACTTGAACAGTGACAAGCCAAATGAATGTCCCTGCTGGAGCTTAATCTGGACATCCAATATAAAAGGGGGGCAGATCTGGTCACAGCTGATGCTCTCTTTAGGCTATGTCAGCCAAGAGAGGATTATCCTGACCACCTGGACCCTGACTGGCCTAACCAATATAACACTGAGTACAAGACAGAAGGAAAAGATCCCTCCACACATCAACTAACCCATGATACATTAAAGGAACAAAAAACATTTACATGTATCAAATGGCACAGTTTACTGCATTTTTAAATATGAACATGTTCTCAACATCCCACTTGCACAAAGAGTTGACACTATACTAAGACATCACCACCTACTAGGACATACAAAGGCTAACAACTTATACCTCACACTAAAAGAGATAGTATGGTGGCCCAACCTCAAACAGGATATAGTTGATGTTCTGAAAAAGTGCACAGTGTGCGAGAAATACACCAGCACCAAGGCTTCACAACCAACAGTTAATTCAGTTCCAGACCCTGAATCATTTAAGGTTTGGGGGATGGATGTGATGGGACTCTTTCCAGAAGCAAAACCCAAACAATACTTCTAATTGTAGCCATTGACTTTGCTACACGCTGGTTCATCTGCTGGGCAACACAGAACCACAAGGCAGAAATAATAAATTGCTTCATAAACAAGGCAATAATAGCCAACTACAGAGCCCCTGACTACATCATGACAGATGGAGCCACAGAGCTATCAGGATATATAGTAAACAACAATTTAAAATCCAAAAACATCAAACACTCCACAACCTTGCCCTACAAGCCACAGGCCATCAGCAGAGTTGAAAGCCTAAACAGTAGCCTCATCAGAACCCTCAAGAAAATAATGGATGACAAAGCCAAAGACAAATGGCCACTATAAATGAAACATGAATTATTAGTATTGAGGGTACACACCAACCAAGGGACAGGATAATCACCATTTTGAACTAATATACAGATACAAACCAGAGATAGCCACCCACAATAATCAACCCTATGTGAAAATCCCCTGGGAAAACCTCCCACAGTAGAACAAGCACCAGCTCTACAACACATATTCCCCAAAGCTAAAATAGCAGAAACCAAAAGGCTCAAAGCATAAAAGGCACCCTCTGCAGAGGAACCACTTCCAATCAACTCCCCTGTCTGGGTCCTAGCAGGGAACAGGAAGAAGTTGGATTCAGTACACAGAGGACCAGGAAGATTCATCATATATAGACCATACAGAAATACCTATCTAGTTAAGTTCTAAGGCGCCAAAGATCCTGTCATCAAGAAATACCACAGATCCTGCCTTTGCCTTAGCAAAGGGGAACACTCAACTTGGCTAGTACCCACTAGCAAACAACTTCAGGAACATCAAGAAACAGCCGTCAAGACAAAGCCCTCTTCTGATGTACCAGAGTAACCTCTTAAGGGGGGGTGTCAAGGAGCTGGATGCACAGGTATTCTGGTCACTGTCAACACACTTAACATCCAGTCATTGCCTGCTTTGGTGCCCTTCCAATATACTGTTCTACATACTGAGAAAGGCAACAAACCAATATCACATTACTTGTCCAAGTATTCAGTGAATCAACCTGATTCTGCACATGATCATCATTATTTTTGATCCAACT